>CM037782.1:66809041-66859041 GCA_021229015.1 Solen grandis
CAGTAATGGGAAAAGAAAAAGTGCTTGCTTAGTCCTAGTTACTGCTAAATAGAGGGCCATTGTGTTATAGTCCAGGTGGTAAAGTTTCAATAGAACTTAACCTCAAACTTTGTGGGCTATTGTTATATTCTTGTTTGTTGTGAATATATACCTGTAATACTTTGATTGAAATACTGTTGAGGGATGTTAAACCCAACAAACAAATTCTTTGTTCATCATGCAAATTCAAATGGACATGGATCTGTCCATTCAAGAGTCTTGAGTCTATAAGTAATGGATGGATGACCTTGGGTTTATGTAATAGACTGTGTGTGTTTTCAGTAAGTACAATACCACTTCACCTAAATGTTGCATTTTCTTTCTCAGTAAAATTAAAAATGCTTGATGTACATGAGGCCATTATGAGCACTTTCATTTAAAATGACTAGGCTTAAAATATGTGAACATCATCAGGTCTTATACTATAGCAGTGTGACCCATACCCTAAAGGGTCTTCCTTTACTGTAATATTGCATTGTTAAATATAAAATTACCATTTTGTCTAGATTACAATTGACCTGGTTTCAAACCATGGTTTCTTAATTTAGTTACTGAGCAGTTCAATATAACATGGTTTCTAGGTTTGAACCTCAAATACATTGTTACCTCACTATAATGCAGTTTTCAGGCTCCATGGTAACAACAAAGGGTTGTGATAAGTCACAAACTAGTTAGTACATAGAACAGCCAGTATGAGGTGTTGGTAAACAAACATGGCTGACCAAAAATATGCCCCTACGCTGAAAAATACAGGGTGAACACAGACTCCACATTATACAGAGGACAGTGTTATTCAGGGGAGCATTATAGCAGGTTACACTACAAAAATATCCTGTATCTGTACCATATTGATCTCACAACACATAGTATAGTCTGAGTGCTGCACTAACTGTTACAGTGGGGTGAGACAGTGGAGCTGGGAATGAACAAGGCGAGGGAGATGTTTGGGGACCTCAGTCTTGACGTGTTCCAGGAGGATGCTCTCCTCATGAACTCCGTCAACGCTCTAGCCCCTGGTGTCCAAGTATGCTGTACTGAACCCATTCCTCATGTCAGGTAGGCCAATTTGGGATCTGGACTAAATATAATGTCCATGTTATTCCTCCGTGTTGCTATTTTAGATTCTCCTTAATAATATCTCTATTAAAAATATAGATTATTATTATTTAAATAGGTGCTATTTTAAAATCCATTCTTGATAACATTTTCTTACACCGTGTTGTTGTGTATTTGTATGACAGTTAGTATCCCTACCCAACTTGCAATTAAAGCAGGCAGACAAGTACAGAGTTATCTGTACAGAATACATGTAGATGTGAATTTCCTGTAACTGTTTATGGCAGAATGTTATGGCTAGATGATTACTTTCAATCTGATTACAGTAGAACATACTCATAGTAATGTCTATGGATTTTTAATCATAGGCTTGTATGTTGTAAAAACAGATTTATAAAGTAAAGACAAAAGTCTTGGATCTATCTACAATTGTATTTGATCTGATGACCTGCAACTGACTGGTTGTGTTACAGATGATGAGCCGTACAACCAGACCAAGGCACCGTTTTTGGCGGTGTGTAACGGAGTGTTCCCGGTGGTGCAGCATGTGCGGGAGAATGGTCACATGCAGCTGGCGCTGGACTTCTCTGTCCACATGCTGTACACACTGCTGCAGTATGTCCAGCAGAACAACATGGGGCTGCCTGTAGCATCACAGGTAGGTTGGGATATGGGGGCTGCTCAGATCGCACTGTTAGAAGCAGTGATCAGTCATGTGGGGCCATATTTTGACATTGAGGGGATGGGATTAGTCTGATAGTTTGAAGTGTATTTTTAGAACTTTAGTGCAGGGAAAAAAAATATGAAAATCTTCCTATGCATTTAGTTGTAAAGAAAAAGATTTTTTCAAATGACAGTCATTACATAGGATGTTTTACATACCACTCTGACTCACATGTGACCAAGTCATATTCTACTGCTTAATTGATACCATGACATATATAATGTAGTACATATATACACGATGCTGAGAATTCAAAATCTATTCTTGATAGTGACTGTTGTGGTATGACCTGTGTGTTGTGTGTGTACAGGAACAGAAGGAGAAGATGGAGCAGGATAGCCAGGCCTTTACTGAGATGGACAAGAGTAGTCAGGCCATGTTGAAGGACCTCATCTTCACACTGGTCAATAAGGTACCTCCAGTTGCTTGCTGCTGTGATTTTTGGGGGGTTAGAAATGGTACTTTTTGAATGAGAGATTGTAGTTAACCTCCCTGTCCATGATATACCAGACTTTTATTGACCAATGGTACTGCTGGCCTCCTTGTGGTGTTCTGTATAGATATATGGGTAGTTCCAGGACTGGTTGGCCTGGTGTCAGGATAATGTGACCTGGTGTGGTATCATGCCACATGTCTATACTGCAGTGTGGCAGCACTATATCTGTCTCAAGTAGACATCATCTCCAAATGACTGAAATACTGTTGATGGGACATTAAATCCAATAAACAAACAAACGTATACCGTTATCTGGTTCAAGTAGACATAATCTCCAAAGAAAACCCCTCAGAGAAACAGTATTAAATATTGTTACAGATATTCAACAGTTCCAAAGTAGATGACCAGTTGGCTTTCTCCTATATGTCAACACGTCCGAAACGTGAAGTTATGGACCTTTTGATGAGACTAACCAAGTCTGCTGGACATCAGTACAAGAAACTGAAGGTTGGTGGTCACTCTTACTTATTAAAGGATTGCTATCTTTCTTTGCTCCCTAGTACTTGGGCATGAGGTTGAGATGTGTTGAGAGACCATAACCTGTTGATGAACTTGAAAATCTCCTATTTGATTCTTGAAGTGTTATATACATTACTACCATAATTCATTAATTTTTAACCAGGTTTTCTGATGCAAAAATCTGGTAAATAGTTTGGCTAAGGTCAGTGTACATGTAATAAAAATCAGTGTACATATAAAAAAGAATTTAATGGAATTTCCATACCAATTGTTTCAAATTATTGACTAGATGGTATGCATGATGCTTTCATTAATGTTCCTCTTAGCTTCCTCAAGATCATATTCCCTTTTTAGCTTGACTATTCAAAGAATTGTGAGCTATTGTAGTTGCCCTTGCGGCGGCGTTGCAGCTCTTGGTTAAAGTTTTGCATGCAAGTTACTATCAACCTTATATCTCAATAACCATTTATGGTATTGACTTGAAATGTTATGAATATGTTAAGGGGCATCAGACAACCAAGGTAGATAACCTGATGGAATATATACAAATTATGACCCTTTTTTAACTTAGAAATGTTGGCTGAAGTTTTACATGCAAGGTTCTTTCATGCTTATATCTCAGTATCTAGGCATGCAATTGATTTGAAACATCTTTAATATGTTAAGGGGTATCATACTATCAAGGCAGATAACTCTTGATGGAATATGTTGCAAATTATGGCCCCTTTTTAACTTAGAAATTTGGGTTAAAGTTTTACATGCAAGATACTTTCATGCTTTTATCTCAGTATCCAGGCATGCAATTGATTTGAAACATCTTTTAATATGTTTAGGGTCATTATACTATCGAGGAAGATAACACCTGATGGAATATATTACAAATTATGGCCCCTTTTTAACTTAGAAATTTGGGTTAAAGTTTTGCATGCAAGGAATTTCATGCTTATATTTCAGTAACCAGGCTTGGGTTTGATTTGAAACTTCTTTAATATGTTCAATGGTATCATACTATAATGGCAGATAGTTTTTGAATGAATATAATGCAGATGAGGGCCACTTTTTGACTTAGACTCTTTGGTTAAAGTTTTGCATGCAAGCTTTTGTCCAGCTTATATCTCAGAAATTGGTTTTGGTATTGATTAGAAAGTTAAGAAGTGTGTTCAGGGGCATCAGAAAATCAAGGAGGATAACTCTTGGACTGAATTCTATACAAATTACAGCCCTTTTCTAATTTGGATACTTGGTTAAAGTTTTGCATGCACAGTGTTATTATGCTTAAGTCTCAGTAACTAGGCATGGGAATGATTTAGATTTAATAAACCTTTTAAGGGTATTAGACTATCAAAGTATATCATTTTTGACTTTTATTATATACAGGGTATATAAAGGCAAGAATTGAAATAGATTTTATTTTATTTACCAACAAGTATTTTGAATAGTCGAGCGTGCTGTCCTCTGACAGCTCTTGTTAGAATCACATGTACGTGGTGTGTTGATTCAGGCTATAGCAGGTGTGGGTATTGGGCTAGGACAGATCTTGAAGGAGCCCAGTCTCATTTCCAACTGTCAGATGCTGTTGAAGAATGCCACCTGGGGCTACAGACTCAGCAAGATGAAGGTAAACGCACCCCTCATTGATCAAGTCATGTTTATTCAGGCAGTACAATGGTAAAATCGAATATGCTGTAAAACAATCTTAGTCTAGTGACACAAATGATTGGGTTTTACCAACATTCTAATAGCTAGTTCTCACACTTCAGTCTAGTGACACAAATGATTGGGTTTTACCAACATTCTAATAGCTAGTTCTCACACTTCAGTCTAGTGGACAAATTACAGTCATGTAGTGTGGACAAATGGATATCAGCAATTTGTGGCCTGGAAAGTACATTTATGCTACTACTTAAGTATGGATATTCATATGATGCTGTAAAATACACTGCATTAAAGCATGAAAAAACATATATACTTTACAGTACATGTTGGTGCATGCATGAAGATGCAGTAGAGTATGATTGTGTTACAGATATCATTCAAGGACGCTATACTGGGACCTCACAGTGAGAAGAAGAAGCTGCTGCCCACTATAGCCCAGAGTGACATGGCCGACACTGAGCTGGTCAAGGAGTTCTGCCAGTATGTACCACATGGTCCATATCACTGTTGAACTGAATGTCTGAGTAGTAGAGACACCATTGTCCATTGGCAAGTTCAATTCCTGCTGGGGAAAGAATCTGTTCAAGACCAGGTGCAAAGCCCTGCTTCAATGCAGGCACAGTCAAGATGAAGTAGTTTTATTTTTTTTAAAAAATAACATATGCAACAAATTATATATGTTACATTTATTCAACATTCATGTTGGCTTTTACATATGCTCATGTCTATTTTGAACACCATGGTATACCATAGAACCACCATAAAGACTGAAAATTTTCTAAACAAGATTATCTGTAATATCTATATATCCCTGATGTACGTAGGAATAGTGAATACTATGAAACAGTTATTCTTCCTGGATAGTTGTCACATGGTAGAGGGTAAAGTACAGGTGTGTTATGTATTTAGGGCGTTTGAACTGGATGAGAGTGAAGGACTGTTGATGTACTTGGATCACCTGTTTGTCTCCCCGGACGAAGGGTCCTTCGATTCACAGAAAAACTCTGCTAACGCCATCATGCGGGGGAGGGAGGCGGTGAAAGAAATCATAAATGTTGAAGAGCTGCTTCTGAGGATGAGAAAAATATATTACAGGTTTTGTATTAGTCTTGCTTAGTCTTTACTTCATGTAGACCTGTTTTGACACCTTTGAAACAGAGCAGACCCAGATCAGACAGCTCAGGATTTTAAGTATAATTCCGGCCAATTATAATTCCTTATTGTGTAAGTTAATGCCTTTATACACCCCCAGCTTCACTTTGTAAAGTGGAGGATGTATTAGAATCACACATGTCACATTGTGTCTGTCACTTTGTAAAGTGGAGGATGTATTAGAATCACACATGTCACATTGTGTCTGTCACTTTGTAAAGTGGAGGATGTATTAGAATCACACATGTCACATTGTGTCTGTCACTTTGCATCACTTAACCATTCATTTCTAACCATATTCATCACTTGCATTAGTTTGATATCATATATATGAGTATTTAAAAACAGAATTGCCTTCTCTTAACAAGAGTTTTTTTTTCCCCCTTCTACATGAATATTTTTATCCTATATTCCCACTATATGTAAAATGTGATGGGACATAAGTCCTAACACTGGGTCTGTGTGTGTTGTAGAACGAGCCCGTACGACTATGAGACCCTGGAGTTTGTACTGGAGGTGATGATGATGAAGCTGGAAGATGATGGTGACATCCCGGTGGAGAAGGTGCAGTATTGTACCACTGGTCATAATGGAGATATGCCAACATATTCCTCATGCTCAGTTTTCTAGTCTAAAATCATCTCATTTTCTGAACCAGTTCAATACTGGGGCCATTGTTTTTAGGACTGTATGTATTTAATTGATATATTTCATGAAGGCCGTCTAGATTTGGTCTGAATGTTTTTCTTTTCAAAATTTTACTGTTTAAAGAAAAAGTATTGTTGGCTGAAAGTCTGTGGTAGAAAGGGGTGGGAATGCACACTGTCAGTAGATGCTAAGCTGCATATCTGACTTGTGCATTGATATTTAATGAAAGATGAATATGAATGATAGAAAATCTACCAAATTTCTAATTATTCATCACTTACTTTGTATTTGATCATCAACTGCAAATTATTGGTCATAAATGTTGTTTCCATGACAGTTTGTAAGTGATTGAGGGTTAAGAGGATTATGACACCATGTTTATGTTGGATGTACAGGGCCTGAAACTGCTGGACTACCTGAAGGTGTACACGAGACACGCCCCTCCTGCCGAGTATGAGATGGAATATAAATCAGGTGGTGAGAAGAAGGAGGTTAGCAAAACCTTGCACTTTACAGTAGAATTGTAATAATTAGAGGATCAGAGGGGAAGTATGAAATCTTTTGATAATCTTGAGGCTCTGAAAACTGAGAAAATGTATTTGTTTGTTATGTTATGAAAAAATTGAGCTTGTGTCAGGACTCGGAGTATATTTTGGAAATGGCATGATTTTAGAAAAACTGCTCCTCACACAATGGCCAATTTACTTTGTATTACTGATTAAAACTGAATGTTTTGTATCCTTTGTGGTCAGATTTGTTGAATTCTAAAATTGATCAGTCTAGTAGACCAATTCTTGTAAAGGATTGAAGCAAAAGCTGTTATGTTAAATTTTTGTGAAAAAGAAAAGAAAAAAATGGTGTAAATTTCAGTATTTATATCTCCTCAGCAGATTGATTTAGCAGTTTGAGATATATAGTGTAATTTAGGTTTTACTTTGCTATACATGGCTGTAGATATGTATTTTGTCCAGTGATGTTCACCGCACGGTGATGTGTGTTTCAGTCCCAGATATTCATGACGTCCCTTCCCCCCGAGAGTAAAACCAGGCTCCCCATACACCCCATGCTGCACGGAGATCCCTGGAAGATTATCAGTATGTCACTAGACTTTGTCTAACTTGATATTAATAGAAAATTATTATCAACATGAGTTGAAGTGGTTAATTTGATTTGAATTGATAAAAAGGTATATTAATTGTCAGTCATTCTGATCAATGTACTGTTAAAATGGTCAGATATTTTTTTAATAGTTACTTTCTTTTGTCTATAATTAGCTGTATGTCACTATACGACTGAAATACTCTTGTGGCAGTTGCAGACTCTCAATGTAACAACATTCTTTTGTATACTACAAGTTTATGTCTTTGCTTTTTTTTCAGCCCCTGAGTTAAAGAGGGAGACTATAGCAACGTGGCTGCTGATTGCCAAGTTACTGCATGTAAGAATATATTGTTTATTTAGACTATATATAGCTACGATTTTCACCATGAATTATGTATAAATAGGTTGATTATATAGATCTTGATTATCTATTATCTAAATAATTTAGTAAGTATTTTACCTGGATTAGTATTTTGCAATTTCAGAAAGGCTTTTGAAATAAAAAAATCTGCTAGATGTTAAAAACAAGGCAGACAGATAAGTCCACACAAGTATAATTATGTCTGTGTGTTCCAGTTGTCACCGGATCAGATCTGCCTGACTGCGGTACAGAACATGGTGCGGGTCTACTTGGAGACATTCACCAACCCTGATGCAGGCTCCGATATGTCCCAGTGGAACTGGCGGACAGACCAGGCCAACCACACCCTTCTACAGGTACCTTTGTACCCGTCCTAGAGGATCGGTCAACAACATATTTAGCTGCAGTTTTTAGCCAGGTTCTCAACGAAAATCCTGGTTATCAGAATGGGATAGTCGTTTGATGGATGGGCAGGCAGGGGCCAAACAGGTTTCTGTCAAATATCTCCTGTTAGAATTGAGATACAGTACAGCTCCGCTATATTGCGGACTGCTATTTCGCGTTGACCAGTATATCGCGGCTGATCTATGGACCCCAAAAATATATCGCGTTATTTGCATAGGCTTACTGCGAAACTAATCTATCTCCTTCTTTATCTATGTGTATTTAAAAGAGTTTCGCGGTCAGTATTTAACATGCTAGTGCACTGACACGCGGAAGTGATAACAATTAAACACCCCAGGTGGTAAGCTATTGTGTTTGGGGGCAGTTGATGATTACACAATCGAGTGTTAATTATCGGCAACAATGCAGGTTTGTAGGTATAATTATCCAACCACAGTAATCAGCATTTAATTGGTATGGACATTCAATACCAAGCAGATACTCAATAAAATACACAAACATTGTCTAAAATCCACTGCATAAACCTTAGTAATGGTATTTTTGTTTATAATGCTAGTGTACATAATTTTACCATGGATTAAAAAGTCCCGGAAAATAGCCAATCTTTTTCACCGGAAGTAAACAATAAATGATAATTAGATCAGCGTTACCTGGTAATTTGTTTCATTTAAACATTAACAGGGCTCCTCTTATCGATACATCATAATAAGTTCACCTCAGCTTAATTAATCCCCTGCCGCGAAGCGGGAGGGGGGTTATAGGAATGCCCTTCGTCCATCCGTCAGTGTGTCCGAAACACTTTCATGTCCGCTCCATATCTCATGAACGCTTGGACACATTTTCTTCAAACTCGGCTAAAGTGTTAACCTCATTGAGCTGATGTGCAGAAGGCATGTTGCGGTCACGCTGGCTCAAGGTCAAGGTCATACTTGAAGGTCAAATGTTTTTTTCGTGTCCGCTCCATATCTCATGAATGCTTGGACACATTTTCTTCAAACTCGTCTAAAATGTTACCCTCATTGAGCTGATGTGCAGAAGGCATGAGGCGGTCACGCTGGCTCAAGGTCAAGGTCATACTTAAAGGTCAAATGTTATTTTCGTGTCTGCTCCATATCTCATGAAAGCTTGGACACATTTTCTTCAAACTCGGCTAAAATGTTAACCTCATTGAGCTGATGTGCAGAAGGCATGAGGCAGTCACGCTGGCTCAAGGTCAAGGTCATACTTGAAGGTCAAATATTATTTTCGTGTCTGCTCCATATCTCATGAACGCTTGGACACATTTTCTTCAAACTCGGCTAAAATGTTAACCTCATTGAGCTGATGTGCAGAAGGCATGAGTCGGTCACGCTGGCTCAAGGTCAAGGTCATACTTGCAGATCAAATGTTATTTTCGTGTCCGCTCCATATCTCATTCAGGAGTGTTCCCCTTGCCTTACACAGACCACTTCTTGACCTGGATTGCACTTCCACAGTGATTTATTGTACTCGGTAAATAATAGTATGTCATGTTCACAATCATACAAATTATTTCATGATATATAAAGTTTTTAATTGAGTTACACATGTACTTTGTGGTTACCTAACACATCCTATACTTCATTGATGTTCACTTTTTGTACTGTTTCCCATGTAAAACTTGTCAGTAAACTTTTAATATATGTGCCTCCGAATTCTGAGATTCATACATAACTCCGGAAAGTTAAATTGTCTTAAACTGACCTTCTATGTCTGCTACAACCATGCCAGGTTAAGGTGAACATAATCCTATGACCAAACAAATTCTAATATTTGGCCAGCGGCGGGGGATATAGCTGTCCTTTGGACTGCCTTGTTTGAAATAGCAATGAATTGTGGTGGAATGGCAATTTTCACACCGACATTGATTTGACAAACAATGAACGGCGTATAATTTATTATAATGAGATATGCTGAAGAGTTTCGTAACCGTTTCACATCACCATACCGTACACACTGCTCTCTGAATCTGAATCATCGGCAATTATAGTGCAAAAAAAAAAAAGAATCAATGATTATGGAATTATTTAAAATAAGTAAATAAGTCTATAAATAAAATATTGTTTATTGCTTTATATTAGGGTTTTTCAAGAATTTAGGACTATCACAAAGACACATATAGCACTCTCAAACCTACTACGCGGTCCACTATATTGCGGTATTTGGGCTTGGACCCCAAGAACCGCAATATAGCGGAGTTGTACTGTATAATTTTCATACTTGGGTAGGTATATACCTGATAGGAAGAGGAAGATTGGGATTGATTTTCAGGATGATAGTAAAAGTAGTTTTGCTTGCCTGTGGTGACACTTGAAAACATGGTTTCGGATCATTTGACGCATTTCTTGTTAAGAGTTTTATACAGTACATTTAATAAAAGAGCTATTCTAAATTGTAGCAATTGCTGGATTTATTGGAATCAATACTTGTTTGACAAGTATGATATTTGATTTGAACTTCAGAAAGATTGTTTGATTTTGTCCTGTCTTAGCAGTTTGACAGTGATATGTTCTTGTTTGTCAGAATTTGAGAGCAATGGTGTGAACTGTGTTGTATTTCCACTATAATGGCACATGTTATAACAGATCTACACTGCATCAGTTGTATAGTAAGCAATGTTCTTGACACTTGCCTGACAGGATGCTGAACAAGTGCTGCAGAACATCAAGAATGTTGAGAGCTCGCTGGCTTGTGCCAAGTGGATGGTCACCAAGTTACCTCTCGGTAGGTTATGATCTCCCTTGTTAATGTATACATAAGAAAGTTACCCATATGACAAGGATATGATGGTTCCTACATGTGTCAGATATATTCTCTTACTTGTAAGGAGAAGTCAATGCATTAGATATTTTTCCATAGGGACTGAGTCTGTCTACTGATGTGGTTGAGGGTAAATGAAATGTGTGTGATGGATTAGTTTCAGTTTATTAAATCTGTAATTTTTAAAAGTGGAAATAATTGGATATGCCTCCTTTTCTAGGAAATGTTTTAAATGGTATACAATTTCACTAATTCTCACCCTAAATATTCATACTTAATACAGTATAAACAGAAGCAGGACTCTTTTGATTCAATCTATAGCAAACATCATAGAAGTTAGAACTGTTATATTTCCATTGCCTGACCCTTGGTATGTTAGAGTAGTGTCTGGTGTCAGGAAGATGTGACAGCATATGGTGTCATGCCTCTTGTGCACAGTATTGTACTGCAATTAAGAAGCACTATAAAAAAATATTGTATAATGTGGACAAAATCCATGAATGGAATGAAATACTGCTGGATATATTTTAATCTCATTACTGGTACTGGTACTTGTTCTTGGCATTAACAAATTGTAATGTGTCTTGTGTTATACCTTGCAGGTTCGGAGAAGGTTCTTGTCCTGAAGCAGTGTATCAAGCTGGCAGAGCTGTGGCATATGAGCATCCCAGAGGAGGTGTGTACCATACAATTACTCTTGGCTGATTTCTTTCTCTCGGTGTTCACTGTAAAGATCATGTATTAGTTACAAATTGTGTATATTACGTGATTGTGAAGTATCGTGTGATATGAGTTTTGTGTTATGAAGTGTCTTAGTGCTATTGATATGTAAGGTTTTTCAGAAATGCCAAGTTGGTAGGAGAAGTATGTAGATTGAAAATCTTTGAATATGTTTGTGGGTCAAAATCTAGTTTCATGTTTATTTGACAGTGTTTTAATCATATAAGGAATTAATGACTTTGGGTCCATGTTGTTATAAATGGTATTTGATGGTGTGTGATGGATATACATAAATTGTATCACTCGGCATATTTCATTGTGTTACAGAGTGCCAAGAAAGAGAAGTCAAAGGGCGTGTATCTTAAGTTCCTGTTTCACTGGCAGAAGCTGGCCGCTGCCCAGGCCCTTTGTACCCACGGGCTCGGGGAGGCGGAGCTCCTTCAAATCACTGACAAGCCACAGCCACTCATACACAAACTGTACGAGCATCCCAGTATCACACAGGCTTACTGGGAATCTGGGGCCATTAAACCAGGTAGGAAAGTAGAAATATTTGGTTACCTTCTCTTAGTATGGTTTTGGTTAATAATTCTGTTTTGTCATTTGAATGTTTTTAGTGAGACAGCATTCCAGTTGACTTCCAGTAGGTCTGTGGTTCTACTTTGTTGTGCACTGTGCCTTAAATTTTGTCCGCAGGTCATTGTGATCTTCCTCCACCTGTAATTAGCTGGTATCCTTACAAACACTGGACTGATGATAGAAATGCCTCAGTATATGTTCATGCAAAGCTGCCAGTCCAATCAAAATATTCATTTACTTTCAACATTTTTAGCTCACATGAGCACAACGTGCTCAAGGTGAGCTTTTCTGATCGCCTTTTGTCCGGCGTCCGTCGTCCGTCGTCCGTGCGTGCGTCCGTGCGTGCGTGCGTCCGTGCGTGCGTCCGTGCGTGCGTCCGGCGTCAACAATTGCTTCAAACAACATCTCCTCCTAAACCGCTTGGCCAATTTGAAAAATATTTTGCAGGAATGTTCCTTGGATGAAGCTCTACTAAAGTTGTATAAATGGTTCTGGTCCATTGCATAATTAGGTCACAGGAGCTAAAAATAGATTTTAAAAATGCAAACTTTGAAAATCTTCTTCTGCAAAACTGCAAGGCCTAGAGCTTAGATATTTGGTATGTAGCATCATCTTATGGGCCACTACCAAGATTGTATAAATCATAGCCCTATGGTGATAAATGACCCCGCACCAGGGGTCACTTGTTTTACATAGAGTTATATGGAAAAATCTTAAAAAATCTTCTTCTATGAATCCATAAGGCCTAGAGCTTAGATATTTGGTATGTAGCATCATCTTATGGGCCACTACCAAGATTGTACAAATCATAGCCCTATGGTGATAAATGACCCCGCACCAGGGGTCACTTGTTTTACATAGAGTTATATGGAAAAATCTTAAAAAATCTTCTTCTATGAATCCATAAGGCCTAGAGCTTAGATATTTGGTATGTAGCATCATCTTATGGGCCACTACCAAGATTGTACAAATCATAGCCCTATGGTGATAAATGACCCCACATTAGAGGTCACTTGTTTTACATAGAGTTATATAGGAAAATCTTAAAAAATCTTCTTCCATTAATGCATAAGGCCTAGAGCTTAGATATTTGGTATGAAGCATCATCTTATGGGCCACTACCAAGATTGTACAAATCATAGCCCTATGGTGATTAATGACCCCGCACCAGTGGTCACTTGTTATACATAGAGTTATATAGGAAAATCTTAAAAAATCTTCTTCCATGAATGCATAAGGCCTAGAGCTTAGATATTTGGTATGAAGCATCATCTTATGGGCCACTACCAAGATTGTACAAATCATAGCCCAATGGTGATAAATGACCCCACACCAGGGGTCACTTGTTTTACATAGAGTTAAATAGGAAAATCTTAAAAAATCTTCTTCTATGAATCAATAAGGCCTAGAGCTAAGATTTTTGGTATGTAGTAGCATCTAATGGTTCATTACAAAGATTTTCAAAGTCTTGGCCCTACGGTGATAAATGACCCTGCACCCAAGTCTTCTCTGAAACCATATGGCCCATTGCTTAGATATTTGGTGTGTAGTATTGTCAGGGGTAAAATGTTTTAGATTAAGTTATATCAGAATCCTTGTCTGTTTAAAAACCTTGACATCAGTTGAAGCAATGGTACTCAGGTGAGCGATTCAGGGCCATCATGGCCCTCTTGTTTTGTCAATTTCTATTTTTAATTAATTCTTTAAGCATATATCTCTATCAAATCCTTGTGGTGTGGTTATGTTGGGTTGTGGGACGGGTCAACTGGTACCTCATAAATCATTATCTGCACCACTGAGATCAGCTGGTGTAAGTATTTTGCAGTTGATATAGAAATAAGTATAGCACTATATTTCCAGATGTGCACAGGGCTGCAGTCCAGATAGCAGAGATCCACAAGCTGAACCTTGACACAATCCACAGTGGGCTGATCGAGAAGTGGCTCCAGGCATCCAGCTGCCTGCAGCAAGAGTCTGACACGGTACGTCTTGTAGACATAGTGAAATGCTATCCATTATTATTCCCTTGCTTGGCCTAGTGTTGTGGAGGATACCTGTAATCTCTACTATTTAAAAACTTCAAGCCTGTGTAACATACTTTTAAAGACTATACATTTACCTGTGAGCAATGTTTAAATGGAGTCGTTAAGTTCACAACATTTGTAAGTTTACAGAATCATGTCAACATGACAGTTGTGTGATAACTAGTATCTATTACAGCCTCTAAGTGTATTGTGTATTATATAGGCTGGAGCGTTTTTGTATTATGAAACATTGTACTTGAACCATCTTATTACAGACAATGACGTTCAGTCTGGAGAATCTCAAGTTTTCTGAATCTGCAATGGAAAAAGAGGAAGATGAGGAGGCCAACTTTAAGAGGTAAGTATATATACATTCTTGTGAGAAACAAGGTCTCAGACTGTCAGTGGTAGGGTTATCCTCATATGAATATGTTAAGCGATTTCTTTTAGTAAATCTAAATTCTAAAGTGTGTTGTACTTGTATTAAGTACTCACCATATATGAAAAAGTTTCAAGGGAGATAACTGCCCTCCTTCTTTTGTTAACCTGAACATATAGTGTGTTATTTTGTCACCTGCTGTAAGCAGAGGTGACACATAGGGATCACTTTTCTGTCGTTTGTCCGTCTGTCACACTTTTTCTGTCTCGCTTCAGCGGGTGACTTATGTGTTCCAGGGAACACTCTTGTTATTGCCAGTATTGTTTAAAGCTTGTGATACATAAATATTGCCATGGCTCAGGATGTTCCATGATGAATATTGTCTTGTATTCATGTTAACTCCTGCTCGTATATTTGTAGGTTAATATATATAAGGTGTTACAAAGTCCATTTAGCTACACTGACTTTTGCCCATCACAAAAATCATGTGATAACTTTTATTGTTTGTTTAGCTTTGGATTACAACTGTATAATATTTTAATTGACAGATTCTAATTACATGTAGACTGTATACTGTAACTGGCAGATTATGAATAAGCTGTATACTATTGCAGTTGCTACTAATCTGCTGCTATATGTGTTGTCTCTAATAATTAAGGATGTTTATTCTCCAGAATTGTCCATCTTGTGCTGAATGGAAACAAAGAGACACAGATCTATCTTCTTCTGAACTTTGCCTTCCAGGTATGTAGTATCAAACAGCTGATTTCTGTATAGCTTTAAACATAACATAATGGAGAATTGAATACATATGTGTATCTGTGTTTATACTACCTTGTCATAAATGACTTCTTTAGGAACTTTAGTTGTTACTTGGGATGAATGATGAATGCAAGGCTAGAAATATTAGACACTTTAAAAAACGCTGTTCTGCTTTATCACACATATCCTTTGTGGGAAATAATCAGATTTTGGTTATTATGTTTGGTTTAATCAGATTTTTAAGGTGTCAAACTGCAAAGTTGAGATTTTAAGGATCAGTTAAGGAGTCCTGATGTGTTGATAAACATGTGAACTGTCCAGACACTTTCAACATGCTGTATCTTATTCTGGATCTTCAAGCTTTTGATTTACAATTTTTAGAACTATTTTTATTGTATGGAAGTTTTGATATATTATACATATACATTACAAAATAAAGAAAAAGAATCCAGTCTGTCTGGCCATTGATTTATGTTTAGTATGATTTTCAAAATTTCAAATCTAACAATAATGTATGTGAAAACAAGAAATGGTATTTGAAACATTAGATAAGGACAAGAGAAAAGAAGGGCTTGATATTGACATGTTACAGCCGAAGGATGGTCATGACACGGTGACATGTATCCGGGCTCTGCGCTGCCTCCTCTACCTGTGTGAGGATGATGAGATTGTCCGCAGAGTGTGCGACAAATCCCTGGAAGACATTCGGTAATCTTTATTATAAGGAAATACCCTCATTCTTTGGCTGGACTCATACTTCGTTTTACGTTATCTAACCATACGCTATTCCTGGTTCACAGTACACATCTCCCATCACATTTTCTTCAGGTAGAATCTTTTCACCTAGCTTTTTATATAAAAATTACAAAATTATTGAAGTGTAACATATGTCATTATTTAATAGGTTGTTGTTTTTTCATTAAGAACTTCATATCCTTTCAAATAGTTCTGGTGGTTTAGTGGTTAGGATGTCCATCCCTAAGTTCATTAACTTGCCTTGACATACCTGTTGTTAAAGTACTGCTACACTCCCTGTATATTTGGTACTTAACCCTTTCCCTCATAGAGGACACCATGAAAAGACCTATGCGAACAGCATAAAACCAGATCAGCCTGCGAGTAACTCGCAGGCTGATCAGGTTTTATGCTGTTCGCTGCTCCTTAGTGGTCTGGAAATGAGGATTTTATAATTAAACTTGATAAGGTTTAACTGTGGTTTTCTGCAGATCAGGCTTTATGTGGTACCTATTGAGTGCGTCAAAATGAGTCTATATGAGGGAAAGGGTTAAGGGTAGTTCCAGAACTAATTTGTCAAGAATCAGGATGTGACTTGATGTGGTATCATGCCACTTGTCTATGATGTGATATACAATGAATCTCCAAATGATTGAAATACTGTTAGTTATGTCTAAACCAATGATAAGACTGGAGATGATTTTGAAAGCTGGAGGTTACAGCAGTGTTAATGATGTTTGATCCAGTAACCTGCTGCACATCATGATCTACCTGGCCAGTCTGGAGAAGCTGCATATCCGCCACACCATGGAGACGTTCCTGGCCTGCAACAAAGACGGCCTCGTGAAGGGAATCTGGAAAAAACACAGTCATGAGAAAACTGTAAGTCAGACATCATGTGATAATAAAACATCTTTAAACAGATAAAAAATTTATACTTGCTAAAAAGGAAATCATATTTGTTTAAGGACTTCATGAGTCAATAAGTAGATATTGCACCCCTACTTACAAATAGAAGTGGGAGCTATATCCGAATCATTTGTTGTACCATTCTGTTCTGTCACTTTCCATCCCATTTCATTCAACAGTTCAATATCTCAAGGTTGTTTAGTATGGGTATTAATCACCTGTAGAAGTGGCTCTAGTTTAAACTTTAAACTTATGATATCATTGTATGGAGATGTATGTTTCTAATAGGGAAAAAAAAAACACAGAGGAAATAAACTTCGATGTGGATATTCTTGCTTTGCGGTAAATGGATTTGCAGTTTGATATTTGATTCATCAGATCTTGTAGTATTGTTGTTTTTTGTTTTTTTATAATATATTGTCTCCAAAATATGCAGTAACAATGTGTAAAAAATTCCTGGTAGCTTGCAACAATTGAACTCTACTTTTGATGATACCTTTAATCTTCTTATATGAACATATCTTGTTACTGCAAGTGTAATATTCAAATAATTGCCCATACCTGATCTAATAATTCTGTATTTGAATCAGTTGGGGAGCATGATTCTACCTCAAACTACGGAGGATCCAGAACTTACTGGAGGAAAGAATTGTTAAAATCATGCAACAATACATAATTATATAGTGGTATATTTCCTGATAGGCGGTGACGCTGGTTTCCTGCTTGTGTCTGGACTACAAACTGTACGAGCCCCAGTTGTGGACCAGTCTCCTGCAGAAACTGCTCACATTTGGTCTGGTGAGTACCCTACCTAAACACCCCACACACCACCTGGCCCCTGGGTCTGAACAGTTTCTTGGTGGAAAGGCATGGGTCATGAAAAGGACAAATCTATATTGGATTCACTATAGGATAAAGTACTCATAGTATTGTTAGAGGATAACCATCAGTGTTCGCGTTTACGCCGTAAACATGTCTTTTTACGTAGCGAATATCGGCGGAACGCAAAATACTAAAGTACGTTGCGTACATGGGATGCAACAATAATAAGTAGCAAAAACAAAACCTTTGCCGTAAAAAAACTCAGTAAGTTAATTCATTCACAATCTTGCGTAAACAAATCACCGATATAAATAGCCTACATTCGTTTTTCTATCAACATTTAACACCGTGTAGTCACGGGCACCTGTTTTGACTGGGTTAGTTACAATTATATTGTTGCAAGTCAGTGCGCTTGACAATTTTTATTAGAGAATCGTGCGTTGCTATGGAAAAATGGCGTCTGCACCTAAAAAGAAAAAACATGGTAGGAATTTTCAAGAATCGTGGTTAAAAGATCCCCAATTCAAAGAATGGTTTGTGAAAAAAGAAAATCCTGACCAAAGCATTTCTATGCACTGTCTTATTTGTACAGACACAAAAATAAAAAACACATTCAGTGTTCGCGTTTACGCCGTAAACATGTCTTTTTTTATGAATATAACTATAAATGGGCCTCATTTTGCTCAGTTTGACTACACTCATGCTTCACAGAAGTTCAGGTCTCTAAAAGACAGAAAGAAATAGATACAAGTACCAGTTATAGTTTTATGCTCAGTTTTGACTGTGAAATATGGGCTTAAACTTACCTATAACTGTGCTATTGACAATATGACTTATGTTTACCACTTACTTAAGAAGTTTTCTATGTTAAAAGTTTAGTTTTAAATTACTGAATAGTAATTTTTTAATACAGTATTCCATACATGATACTGTTATCCATTTTATTGTTTTATTTTCAATCCCTGGCTGATGCAAAGAGAAGTTTAATAGGGCCAATATTTAACCACTCTGAACACATTTAAAAATCATTTTGATATTTAGTTTATAGATAATAAGTGTACATATTGGGACTCAAAAAAATGTTATGGGACCAAACTTTTTGAAAGCCAATGGGTCCCTGGGACTCAGTAATTTTTAAAGTAAACGCGAACACTGACCATATTAAAATGTCACTTTGCTGTATTTTCTGCATTGTGTATAATAAAAAAAAATCCAGCTGTTATAAATGGAGTAAAAGTTAAAGCCATTTCCACTCAGTTCGGCCAGTTGCAGAAATACCCCCTTATGCGTATGTAATTATGTATCGCTGCAAATCAAATCTTGATTATATCTGACACTCTTTTCATGTGTACTTTATTTTAATAAATTATTTTCAAATATCTTACATATCCATGGGATGAAAAAAAATCTTATGAGTGTGACTTTACGAGTTGATGGATCAGTTCTCAGTCTGAACACAGTTAACATTGTCACACAACTCATTTTCAAGTGGTCAAAGGTTATATAGTTTGATATTCCCTCTCGGCTAGATGAGACAGCTGGAATATGTGTTGCTGCGCTTGAACAGCATCCCGGAACTGTGGACCATCCCGTCATTTGGCAAGATGTGGTTCTCCGTGGTGTCCTATACTCTCATGAAAGGTAATGGTGTCTTCCAAGTTGTCTTGAATGTTTGGTTAGATGAAGGACAAGGAGACAGTAGCTTGCAACACACACCTGTCTGTCAGGCTGCCTTTTAGTTAAAGATGTTCAAATTTTGTAAAGAGGAGTTTATTGATTAATTGATTTAATGCATCACATTACCAAAGTCAAACAAGGTACAATATAATTAGAAAACTTTTATAAACTGTATTTATTACTTATATGATCACTGATGAAGTTATTAAAAGCAAAAATTGTTTCTCATTGATACTAACATGATCATTTACTGCCATTACATGTATTTCCAGCTAACATACTTTTTTCGATTTCAAATGAAACAAAATCCTTTTACAAATTTTCTGCAAGTACTTTTGATTGTAAATTACAGTAGATGTTTTTTAAAAACCTGTGATGTACCGATAACTAATTGACCTACCTTTGTTTACAGTGTGTGCTCCACTGAGTAAGCCCCAGACGGACATGTGTGTTCACTACTTAAACCTTCTGCTCAGGTAATGTGAGGTTAAGATTTATTTTATACACATCTTTCAACTGATTTCATTTTATACTTACTATTTATTGAAACATTCCGTATTCAGGGCTTATGTTGGTATAGCTCCATTGCTTGGTGTTTAGTATATAAGGGCAGTTCCAGGACTGGTTGGCCCAGTGTCAGGATAATTTGACTGGATCTGGTATCATGCCAAATGTCTATGGTGTGATATTGCAGAGAGGCAGCACTACATGTCTCAAGTAGACATCATCTCCAAATGACTAAAATACGTTAAACCCAATAAACAAACAAAGCTCTTGTGTCTTTCAGGAGAGGCAAAATGCATGGTTAGTATTGTTTTGGCAAATGTGGGTCAGTGAGAAAAGGCAAAATGGGACAGTAACTTAGATGATATATCAACATCTCTGCCTGTTAGCATGTTTCATTATATCAGTCCTTCACTTTGTTTGGCTGGCATAGAATACCATGCCTTGCTCTAACTTGAATGTAGCTGAAATGTAGTAAATGAAACTTGGAACTGTTCTTTTGTATCATAGTTCCAGTTGTATTTGGGAAGGGTGGGATCAGTGTCAAGATCTCTGATACAGACTTAGAGAGGTTGAATGAGTTGGTATATGGGAGCTAGTGATGTGATCAAGGCTGTAATTTGGGGAATATTCTCCACCTTGGTTGATAGCTACAGGGTTAGGTGGCGGTGATTTTTTTTAATGGTTCAGTATTCTAAATTCAACACTGAAGACTGTCCATGGTTTCCAAGTGGTTTGAGTGTCAGCCTCAGGAGCGGGAGGTTATGGTAATGATCCCTGGTTGGGACCAAGTCCTAAATATTGATACTGGTATAGCTCCCTTGCTTGGCACTAAGCACATAATGGTAGTTTTGGCAGGCCTGGTGTCAGGATAATGTGACCTTGTGTAGTATCATGCCACATGTCTACAGCGTGATGCTGCAATGTGGCAGCACTATATCTGTCTCAGGTAGACCTAGTGAGTCTCCAGATGACTGAAATACTATTGGTTGGACATTTAACCCATTTTAACCCATTGCTTCATAGAGACTCATTTTGACGCATTGGCAAACAGAGCACTGTTTGCTCATACAATATTGTAGCTCAGTGTCTACATAGTCTGTGTGGTAAAGAAAAATTCATGATTTCATATACCATTTTTTTATTCAGTTAATTAATATTCATTAAGTCATAAAATTTTACATGAATATTCATGAGGTAAAGAGTTAAATACAAACAACCAACCCAGAAGGCTGATTTTACTTTAAACTGTTCAGGGCGTCTCAACATATAGGGACATGCATACTACAGAAGAATAGTTTCTACAACTGATAAAACCAACAGTTGTTCTTCACTTCATTTTTAGTCTAATGAAAATGGTAACACATGTCCAGATACATTTTTATATTTGTACATTTTCAGAATTATAATTCTCCCACACCCTAAAACTCAACCCTCATTGACACAAATTCCAATACATGTATCACAATGACTATATAATAGATTATGTGTTTCAGCTGGCAAAATTTTGGTTTAACCATTTCTAACTTAACTTGATGGACTAGTTGTTTGTATGTAACACAGGTTCAGTCGATTATTTGTGGTATGCTACTTGTGTGAGACAGACTGGTTGTGTGTATGTTGTATGTGTGAGGCCAGTGTGAGACAGACTGGTTGTGTGTATGTTGTATGTGTGAGGTCAGTGGGAGACAAGACTGGTTGTGTGTATGTTATATGTGTGAGGTCAGTGTGAGGCATGACTGGTTGTGTGTATGTTACATGTGTGAGGTCAGTGTGAGACAGACTGGTTGTGTGTATGTTATATGTGTGTGGTCAGTGGGAGTCAGACTGGTTGTGTGTATGTTATATGTGTGAGGCCAGTGTGAGACAGACTGGTTGTGTGTATGTTGTATGTGTGAGGTCAGTGTGAGACAGACTGGTTGTGTGTATGTTATATGTGTGAGGTCAGTGTGAGACAGACTGGTTGTGTGTATGTTATATGTGTGAGGTCAGTGTGAGGCATGACTGGTTGTGTGTATGTTATATGTGTAAGTCAGTGTGAGGCATGATTGGTTGTGTGTGTTATATGAGTGAGGTCAGTGGGAGGCATGACTGGTTGTGTGTATGTTATATGTGTGAGGTCAGTGGGAGGCATGACTGGTTGTGTATATGTTATATGTGTGAGGTCAGTGGGAGGCATGACTGGTTGTGTGTTTCATGTGTGAGGTCAGTGGGAGACAAGACTGGTTGTGTGTATGTTACATGTGTGTAAGACCAGTGTAAGACAGACTGGTTATGTGTGAGGCCAGTGTGAGACAAGACTGTTGTTTGGTATGGAGAATCTACCAGAACTGGGGTTGCCGCCTGTAGTCTGGTATGTTGCGTGTGGCCAGCCCGGTTGTGATCAGGCCATCCAGGTACTGGAGCTACTGCTGGTTAACTTTAGAGACAACGGGATTTGAAATGTTATGTGGGGTTGTGTGATAAAAATGAGTCCAGTGACATAGAAGATAAATTCATTTAAAGAAATGTGTGAAAAGTAAATTCAGCTTTAAGAATACTTTCCTATGTTGCCTTGATTTAATTTGAGAAAAAATATTTTTCTGTTTGTAATTTAAACATTTTTCCTTGAGATCAAGATCAAATTTAATCTACTGTTTATTCTATATTTGTCCATCTGTCACATCCTTCATATTTTGTTTGAGAAGTCATGTTCTGTAGTGGGGGTATGAATCACCTGTGATAGTCTAATACATACAGGTGCATATTGTAAGGGAAAGATAACCCACTGTAGACCCCCGTAGTTTTATCATACAATCATGGCAGTTTATCAATGATTACAGAGCTTGGTGACTGCATCTGGCAGGAAACTCCTGGACAATATATCCCAGTTACACATGAATGGTATCAACCATGCTTTGGCAACAAAGGTAAGTCCAGCTTGAATAAAATATTACTTGGTAATACAATTTTCCAATGGACTTTTTATAAATACTAAGTTATAATAGATTTGGAGCAGTTTTCTTGTATGTGATTTATTTTCGCTATTATTATTACATGTATTTTTTATTTTTCTCAATAAGAGGAACAATCATGAATTTTTCAGAAAATGCATTTACAGTGTATATTAATAGTGAAATATGAAAGATGACCTCTATACAGTGTTATGTTTTTTTGTTTTTTTTTATGTCCAGCTGGAGCAGGTGGTGTTTGGGGAGTTGTTACAGGCGGAGAAGTTTGACCAGGTGCTGGACTCCCAGTACCAAAACAATTTTGTGGCCTTTTGTGTCAGGAAGAAAACCATAGACCCCCTGCTGGGGTTTGCCATCAAACAACAGAGGTAGGAGGGACACATTTTTAGCTCGACTATTCGTAGAATATGAGAGCTATTGTAGTCACCCTGGCGTCGGCGTTGGCGTTGCAGCTTTTGGTTAAAGTTTTGCGTGCAAGTTACTATCAACCTTATATCTCAATAACCATTTATGGTATTGACTTGAAAGTTTATAAATATGTTCAGGGGCATCAGACAACCAAGGTAGATAACTCTTGACTGAATTTAATATGAATTATGGCCCCTTTTTAACTTTGAAATTTTGGTTAAAGTTTTGCATGCAATAGAAAATTTGGTTAAAGTTTTGCGTGCAAGCTACTATCTAGTTTGTATCTCAATAACCATTCATGGTATTGACTTGAAAGTTTATAAATATGTTCAGGGGCATCAGACAACCAATTAAATTTTGGAAATTTTCAAGGTACTTTCATGGGGTTATTTGAAACATCTTTAATACGTTAAGGGGTATCATACTTTCATGGTAGATAACTTTTGATGGAATATATTACAAGTTATGGCCCCTTTTTTAACTTAGAAATTTTGGTTAAATTTTTGCATTCAAGCTACTATCCAGCTTATATCTCAGAAATTGCTCGTGGAATTGACTAGAAAGTTAAGGTGTGTCTTCAAGGGCATCAGAAAACAGGAGGATAACTTTTGGACTGATGCAAATTATGGCCCTTTTCTAACATGGATTTTTGGTTTAAGTTTTGCATGCACAGTGTTATTGTGCTTATGTCTCAGTAACTAGGCATGGGATTGATTTTAGACATCATAAATATATTAAGGGGTATCAGACTATCAAGGTATATCATTTTTTACTATTACTATGAAGGGCAAGAATTGAAATAGATTTCATTTGATTTACCAACAAGCATTTTGAATAGTCGAGTGTGCTGTCCTCTGACAGCTCTTGTTAGACTTATTTGTTATAAAAAATTAAACCTCATTTATTTTACAACTGCTGGACAGAAATCAATTTTGGTCTCTTAAATGGTACTGGTATAGCTCCCTTGCTTGGTGCTAAGCATATGAAGATAGTTCCAGGACTGGTTGACTTGATGTCAGGATAATGTGACTGGGTGCCACATGTCTGGTTTGATATTGCATTGTTGTAGCATTATATATTCCTCACGTAAACAAAGTCTCCAAATGACCGAAAAACTGTTGGAGGGACATTAAGCCCAATACATGTTTAAAACAAACACAATCTTGTTATTGAATAAATCAGTGGTAATGGTGTACAGGGGGGCAGTTCTGGACAGGAACATGTACAGCTTTATCTTATACCATAATTATGTTGTGTGATACTCTGCTGAGGTAAATTTAAAAAAAAAAAATATATATTTGCTGATCATGTTCTTTTATTTCAGACATGCAGAGGCACGGGAGCTGTTCCGCCTGTATTGTGGGGCCAACCCTGACCTGTACAAGAAGCTAAGTCCTCTGACAGAGGATGAGGAAGAAGATACTTTGATGGCAATGTTGAAGGTCAGTTATATAGTGTTGATGTAATCGTGTTCAGTATTACTACATATATATATCCTTCTTGTGTTTGTGGTTCGATAAAAACCTCTGTAACAAGGTCTCCTGTAATGGACCTGTTTTTTCATGATACAGGCATACCTGAAGGTGAGAGACCTGGGAGATGTTGCTGGGATGATCTAGGACCATTTGACAGTATGACCTTCCCATGAGGTCACTGGATGACCAACTACAACAGATTCCCACTTTTGCTTGGACGCGTGTAGAGTCCTTTACCACTTAATACCATTTTAACCGTCGGACTGTTATTAAGTTAAATCCAACTGAAAGTAAAGCCAAACCTGAGCAGGTTTTTCAGGGGTCGCTAAGGAGCATTTTATACAGGTCAAGTGATAAAGGTCAATGATAAATAGTGCAATTAAGATCATCGTATATTTGTTGAATTTTGAATGTATTATGTATACAATACACCTGTTCTTCAAATTGGATACACTGGTAGGAAGTTTTTTACAGAAGAGGAAAGTTTTACCATTGTGTATAATTATTCATGTTCTTGTTCCACATGAAATATCTATTCATTATTCCAATATCATGTGTTGTTAGTGTCTGACAGTGCTATTCTTTCAAACATTTGTGCTAATTCTATTTGATAGAGAAAAAATAAACTCAAAATATTATGGAAAAATGTTATGATTTTTAGTATACCCCATAATCTGTTCCACAAAAGGTGACTTTATAGTTGCTGCTTTGTCCATTTGTCAGTCAGTCTGCACTTGTGTATGGATACCTAGATGACTATAGGAACAATACATTCAGATGCATTTCTTTTGTGCTGTTCCTTGAATTTGCACTCATTTTTTAAAGCAAAGTAAAGACTTAATAAAAGACCTGTACAGTATTTTGAATAATACAATTAACAAACATATTTTGTTTGTAAGCATTCTTCACAGCCCGGATGCTGTGCAAACTTAGAAGTGCTAAGGTATATCATATTCATATGTCCACCTGAAAATATTCACTTCTATAGCTGCGAAAATGCCAGCCATTGATAAAAAATATTTAGGTCTGTGAACTTCTAGAGTTTAGAGTGCAATATATGTTTATTAATAAACATTACACTGTTCACTAGTTTCAACACTACAGTATTTTCTTTTCCTAAGATTACACTTCATGGTCAGGACAGTGATAGACATGGAACTCACATTTTCCTATTTGTCCACTAACATTTAAGCACATAACCCTGATGTGAAAATTAAACTCAGAAGAGAATACAGTCATCATTTACATGTAGTGCTCTGCAAAATACAAAAATTATCAAAATTCATTTAAGCACTTTTTATCATCAATCAAACGACAGTATAAATTCACTAGCAATTTCTTTCTATATGAAGTATCTTGTTGACTTCAATGTAGAGTAAAATGTTCCTGTTTGATCAGTCTGATAAGGTAAGATGACACTCCTATGGAGAAGGACTAGCGACAAATCGACACCTCACGCATGGGGGCACTACAAGCGAGTAGGACCTGACCACTTTATACTGCCAGCTTGTTGTTGTTCAGTATCTCAATCCAGTAGCCATCTGGATCCTTGATAAAGGCAAGACCCTTCATACTCCCTGGAACAGACAGTGTAATAGAACCGGAATCATTTTTTTTTATATCCATTCTCAGATAGTAAAGCAAAACCTATGGAGATGGCAAGTATATTTTTTCTTTCTCTATAGGGTTAGCACTCTACCTACATAAAGCTGGATTTGTTTGTATGACATTATTGCCCTCTTCTATGAAAGGATTTATAGCAGAACTCTCCTTATACCAAGATCCTTGATTCCATCTTTAATGTTCATGGGAAGAGCAAAAAGCAAACTTGACCTAGTGCATCATCATATAAAGGAAATCCTATCAATATCTCAAAACGTAGAGAAAAACATTAAATTGTACCTACATACCAAAACTATATGTTGGTTAAATGTAAAGACACTTTCAGAATAGAGTTTTCCTCATTGATCACAAGTAACCCTGCTTCTGTATGTTGCCACTGCAGTCACAGTACCAGGATTACAGTCATATAAACAAAGGACCATCTAACTATCATCCAGATCACCTTAATTAGTTCCTGAGCTACAGACCTGCTTTAAGCAGTGATCACATTACATTACAGCAATTGCATTTAATTAACAAATGAACTCATAAATTACTTTAGATTTACTTGATATATTGAGGATATTACAACAATTGCATTTAGTTAACCTAGGGTTCATACAGACAGCCACTGCCCAAATTTAAGCACTTTTAAAGTACCTTCTAGTTTTTAAGGACTTTTTGTTGTACATGTATCAATTGTCGCCAAAGATTTACAGTAATGAAACATTGAAGATTTTTTTTTTATTGTGACTAGAATCAATCATGCTCATTAAATATATACATGTAAATGAAACTTACAGTATGCTTAGCAACCATATATCCATCTACTGATACATTGGCCCAGAACTAAAATAATACTTCAATGTTAACGTTTCCGTAACCTTTAATTATATGGTTTTTTTGGATTTCAACCCTGTTTCCCTCATATTGGCAATGTCAGTTATTTTGTCACATGTATGCTTTTCTTTTGTCGTCAACATCAACAACACAAGGATATGTTAGCAACCATTTTTTGTTAAAAATGCATTTTCCCCACACCATTTTCGCAAATGATCAGCTAAATACATTTTATTAAAAAGGGGAAAAAAAAATTTGGTCCCATTACTATTATATTGCGCAAATACTTCGTTTTGGCATAAAATGGGATCATTTTCTGAGAACTTTGAACCTTTTATCAGACATTTTGTCATTTATTCATTTTCAAGGTCGTTTTCAGACAAAATTAAGCACTTTTTAAGAGAGTAACCAAAATCAAAGACTTTTAAGGACTTCTTTTGGTTAAGAAAGGGCCTCCAATTCAAGAACTTTTAAAACTGAACCCTGTAACCAACTCTTAAATTATTCTAGATTTGATATATAGAGAATATTAGACTAATTTGTTCAAATTAAAAAGTGAACTCTTTAATTATTTTAGATTTAAATGATGTAAACGAGATAAAGAGCTTACCACCATCAGGTCTTTTGACAAACTCCACTCCAAGCTTCTCGAACCGTTCACATGCTGTGTACACATCCGGTACATTGAGACCAATATGACCTGCAGTTTAAGTGCATTTGGGTCAATGATTCAAGGTAGTCCATTCATCACTAGGATGCCTGATATCCCAGGTAAAACAAGTGTGTTATTATTTGATAGCATTTTATGTGTGAAGACTACAAAAACTTGTCCTCAAAATGAGCTAAACTGGCAATTTTATTGCTGTATTCTATTGAAACATAAAAAATAACATTTCATCAGTAAGCAGTACATGTTCAAATTATAACTATACTTTATGAGGTCACCAGGCATCAACATTTATCAACATTGTCAAATTTGGCTTAATGATGTCACCAAGCATCAACATTGTCAAATTTGGCTTAATGATGTCACCAAGCATCAACATTGTCAAATTTGGCTTAATGATGTCACCAAGCATCAACATTTAACAACATTGTCAAATTTGGCTTAATGATGTCACCAAGCATCAACATTTAACAACATTGTCAAATTTGGCTTAATGATGTCACCAGGCATCAACATTTAACAACATTGTCAAACTTGGCTTAATGATGTCACCAGGCATCAACATTTAACAACATTGTCAAATTTGGCTTAATGATGTCACCAGGCATCAACATTTATCAACACTGTCAAATTTGGCTTAATGAATGATTGGGTAAATACGAAAACATATAATAAACTTTTTAGTCTTCACTTAAGACAGCATTAAAATGGTTCCTCTACAAGAAGGTTGATCAGAATTTATCCAATAAACCTGGAATTCATAACATGAATTAGAATTTTCATCTCAGGTTAAGTATTCTTGCTCTATATTTAATCTCCTTGCATGCCACTTTCACTAACCAAGAGGTATGGAGATGAAGCAATGGTTTCCAACAACTTACCAAATCCCCTAGGATCAGAGTTTCCATTGTGATACATTTCGCCCTCCTGGTTCTCTGTACCCCAGTTGCTGAAGTATACAATGTTTTATGTGGAAAGTAAATGCATTGTATTATCTTCGTACTAATTTTCTTTTAGTCTGGGAAACAAAGTCTTACAACTGATATGGTTCCTGGGCTGGACCAGAACTTTGCATTTGGGAAGGTCAGGATTCTTGCCCCAACCTTCAGGTCAACAGTCATGTACTTTATCACTGGACAACAGTGCCATCCAGACCAATACATTGTACTAGACACAAGAGGAGAATTTAAAAGATATGTAAAATTCAGTACAAGAGAAATAAACAGGGTTTCTTTACCCATTTCTCATCCCTAACTTCTATGCGTGACTTTGTCTTTTGAGCTAGGTACCTGAATTAGGTGGTTGCAAGCCCTCCTGTCATCTTGAATAATTGTATCAAACTACTTGAAAATTCTTCAATTCATGAGTCAGTTAAGCAAACACAAAGTTTTGACCATAAGATGGCTCTCTAAGATATAACTTGAGTTATGTAGTTGCACACCATCTCACAATAATGGACAGTATTCTAAAATTTCTCAATACTTGACAAAGAAAGTTAATGGCCATCCATTTGACTTACTAATAACCAGATTTTTCCACTGGAAAATCTGAATTAACAAGAATGATCATTAAAGATGATGAATAGCCCAGATACTGCTTTGTCACAGTTACTGTAACCATGTCAGAGACGGTCTTGACACAGTAGAAGGATAAAAAAGGTAGAACTCTGATACATTTGTACTTGTATTACAAAGTATATTCAATAAATATAACAAAGGGCAATAACCAGTTTAAAATTAAGCCAATCATGAAGTGCCCAGGATATGTGAAACTAGCAATGGTACTTTTAAATGCTGTGCAGTTAAATCAAGATCTGACCAATAGTAGCTAACAAAAAGAGGACATAAAAGATATTCAAGAAATATAATAAGGAGGACATAACTCAGCAAAAATTGAAGTGTGACAATATGCACAAGTAGGCTTGGTACTTATCAGTCTATAAAGTTTGATCGAAATCCAATTGAAGGTAACTGAGAAATAGCGCAGACAAATCTTGTCTACAGACAGACGGATGTGAATCCAATATAGCCCTTATATACTTCGTATCTGGAGGTAAAGTAAAATGTTAAACAAGGGTCAGGACTGCCACAAAATATGCCCATCACAGTATGGGGACTCTCAGAAATAGCTCAGAGAAACAAGCTATTGTCTCCTAAATCCCATGAGTTAATGAATGTCACTTATTAAAACAATCATGTTGAAACATGCCCGCCCGCCGTGAGTGTTCACATAATACATCTTAAGATGGGCGTATAAAAATAATCCCAAAATATATTGCCAAAATCTGTGAATGTCAGTTTATTTGTACCAATGAGAAACAAAAATGAGTCAATCAGTGTTACCAGAACTCAATACTCACTGTGTCAGTTCAATTGTTGCCTTACGACTGAAGAGCCATTTGCTACGCTCAGATTTCTCCTGTGGAATATCCTCTGCATTTTCATATCCCACGAAGTACAGAGAAAACCTCATAGCTGGGAAGTCAAACTTGCCAAGCAGCCTGGGGGCAATAAACATAACAGTAACCACTTGGAACAATAAATTACTCATACAAACATTCTATAATTCAGGCTCTGATAAAATAGTTTTATGCCATATAATAATACTTATTTGTTGCTGAATGAATCTGTAGATTTCGCAAAAATACAAATAAAGCAAAAGCACTAAATGAAATAAAAGACTTATACAGAATGGCAATAAATTGCATGATAGAAATGGATAGATACCAAATGAATGGCATTTAAGGCTGGTAATTTTAAACTATTTAAATAAAAATATAGAAAGGAATTCTGCATATTCAAAGTAGTGAGCCTGTAGTTCAATGTAATATATAGTTATTAGTTTGCAGCAGTTCATACAAGATCACTGTTCTGAAATCCAAGAATTTGATAGTTTGATAGATCATAACTAGAGATTTGTTTTCATAGAAAACTGATATCTCCCCCCACCCCTATCCCCTCACACACACATACACTGAGGCACACAGTGACATACATGTGCTTTAGTGCTTTAAATAAGTAGATCTACTATGATTTCTGTTACCAAAACATTAGCTCACTTTTGCAAACAGTGACTTGAAATAGTGATACATTTTTATTTTTCACATGTAAAAGAATAATTAGGATGATAACCAACAGGTAAGCCCTGTGTGGCTTAGGGTACAAAATAATTGCAGTAATTGAGAAAAAAACTGATTGTTTTAATTCATGTTTAATATTCATTGAATTTTTATGGTATTAACATCATCAGTACTCATGGAGTAAAAAGTTTTTGATCAAGCTCCGCCTAGAGTTATGGAACGTGTGTGTGACACTTTCTCTAACCAATTTCTTTCCATAACTGAAATTTTGTTTCAATAGCATAAGTAGAACAGGAGTTATCTTGCGGTCAAGAAATGGTGAAAAGAGGGAATAACTCCAAAAATACTGAGGCCAGAGTTCAACCTTGTGCATGACACTTTCTCTCATTAATTTCTTGTATTAAAGGGGAAAAGCTCCATCAAGGAACCTTGGAAATGGATTATGCTTTTGTGTACTGCAATTCTCGTCCATAATGTATACCCACCTATGAAGTTTCAAGGTTTTATGTCTCACAGTGTGTGAGAAATGCTCTTGACAAAAAATAAGTATGAAATTTAACAAAGGGCAATAACTCCAAAAATATGATGCGCAGAGTTATGGTTCTTGTGCATGACACTCCTCCTCTATGAGATCTATCCACCAGTGAAGTTTCAAATCAAAATAGCTTTGATACTTTTTGAGTTATGCTCCAGACATGGATAAAATAAAGTATGAAATTTAACAAAGGGCAATAACTCCAAAAAAATATGATGCACAGAGTTACAGTTCTTGTGCATGACACTTCTCCTCCATGAGATCTATCTGCCTGTGAAGTTTCAATTTATTAGCTTTGATACTTTTTGAGTTATGCTCCAGACAAAAATTAAGTATGAAATTTAACAAAGCGCAATAACTCCAAAAAATATGATGCACAGAGTTAAGGTTCTTGTGAATGACACTTCTCCTCAATGAGATCTATTCCACATGTGTAGTTTCAAGTTAATTGCTTTGATTTTCTCTGAGTTATGCTCTGGACAAAAAGTGTGACAGACAGACAGACAACTCTGTGAAAAACAATATGTCTCCCCAAAATAAATATGGGGGGAGACATAAGTATATACATAAACAATGTTAAAAAAATGTACATGTGCTATCAATTGCACGCACTCAGCCAGAAAGGGAATTTTGCAAATGATAACATTTATAGTCACCGTTGGAAACCTGGAAATTAAATGATGACAATAGCAAGATAAAGGTCAATTTTTTTTACAGGGGTTTTCTTAAGTGGACGCCCACTTCCTTATGCCAGGTTAAATCACTGTGGGCAAGTGATTTTTCAAAGAAGAAAGTCCAGAGGGCAATTTTAGTTATGTAAATTAAATCTTTCTTTTTTTTTCTCTTATTTTCTACATTATATCAGGGGTGAAATGCTTGCATATTGCGTTTGATTGATATTAAATAAAATTCACCTTAATATTACACATATGTACTTTTAAACATTAACAAACACCAACTAACTTAAAGATAGGGCAACCTATTTTCACTGGGAGCTAGTAGATGTTCAAAGTAACTTGCCTCCTGGACAAGTGAAAGTCAAATCCTTATGTAAACCCCTGTTGTTATGGTAGTTATTTAAATGACTGGGAACAGATGTGTTTAAACAAACCTCATTCCTAGCACGTTTGTGTAGAACTCCAGGGAACGCTTTGGATCTTTTATCCGGTACATCGTCTGTTGCATGATAAAATCCTGGAACATAAACAGTTCATTATCATCATGTACTGCCTACATGTACTGCAATATAATGATATGCAGTTGAACCTGCCTGAAGGAAACAAGAGGGCCATAATGACTCTAGAGTGCTCACCTTGCAGATCAAATAAGGCCCTGAAACCCTAACATCTAATAGCCTGATTCAATACTTAATCACACCTTCTTAAAGGATCATTCTTGTTTTACCATATTTGATGATGAGCCATGAGGTGATTATTTTGAAACTAGAAATAAGTCCAGAGGACACAGATGCCCCACCTGTCGCATTTTCCAAAACAAATCCAACACATGCGCAAGTCATGTCCTGAGTAATATATCCATTAAGTTTCAAGTCTGTAGCACAAATACTTCCACAGTTACGTGCATCACAAGCATAAAATTCCTTTTTCAAAAACAAAGGCCCTTAACTCTGTCAACTTCAGAGTTATGTGCATCACAAGCATAAAATTCAAAAAAAAAAAAATTTGGTAGCAATAACATCCATAATTTAGCAACTTTTGTGAAGGACTACCAAAGAATCATCCATTTCAAGGTTCATCTATTTCTGCCCAGTTGTTGCAGTGGAGTCATTTGAAGCTAAATACTGACAATGGAAGAAATGGGAGGACATCACCTTGAAAACATTGCTCAGGTAAGCTAAAAGAATTAAAAGGCTATAACTCTAAAAAAAAAAAGTTGAACCAGAAAAAGCTGATAGTGTGCATGTTCTTTTGAAAGTGAAGGCCAAACAAACAAAACTGTGTTTCAGGTGGCATGGCAAAATAAGCTGGGTCAATAGATGTTTAAGTCCTATTCTTTTATCTTTAAAGTATCTCGACTGTCATGTTTATTTACATGTCCAAATTAAACTTGACACCCACAACAGTTGAAAAATAATATAAGGATCAAGTCAAGTTTTTATACTTTATACATTTTTTATGCAAGATTTTGGAAACCTATTTTCTTTTCATACGCCGCCGGAGGCGGTCGTATATTGGCATCATCTTCTCCATCTGTCCGTCCGTACGTACATATCTTGTGAACGCAACTCCTCCTACATTTCTGAATGAACCTTTTCAAAACTTGGTTTGTGGCATTACTATAATGGGTAGATGTGCATGAAGTGACGATTTTCAGTTCATTGATTTTTACAAGATTTGTGTCCCTTGAAACTTAGTCTCTGTAGCTGATTGATATTGCAGCCTTGTGAACGCAACTCCTCCGACATTTCTGAATGAATCTTTTCAAAACTTGATTTGTGGCATAATTATAATGGGTAGATGTGCATGAAGTGACGATTTTCCAGTTCATTGATTTTTACAAGATTTGTGTCCCTTGAAACTTAGTCTCTGTAGCTGTTTGATATTGCAGCCTTGTGAACGCAACTCCTCCTACGTTCCTGAACAAATCTTTTCAAAACTTAATTTGTGGCATTACTATAATGGGTAGATGTGCATGAAGTGGCGATTTTCCGGTTCATTGATTTTTACAAGATTTGTGTCCCTTGAAACTTAGTCTCTGTAGCTGTTTGATATTGCAGCCTTGTGAACCAACTCCTCCTACTTCTGAAAATCTTTTCAAAACTTAATGTCATTACTTAATTGGTATATGTGCATGAAGTGGCGATTTTCTGGTTCATTGATTTTTACAAGAATTATGTCCCTTGAAACTTAGTCTCTGTAGCTGATTGATATTGCAGCCTTGTGAACGCAACTCCTCCTACGTTTCTGAATGAATTTTTCAAAACTTGATTTGTGGCATTGCTTTAATGGGTAGATGTGCATGAAGTGGCGATTTTCCAGTTCATTGATTTTTACAAGATTTGTGTCCCTTGAAACTTAGTCTCTGTAGCTGTTTGATATTGCAGCCTTGTGAATGCAACTCCTCCTACGTTTCTAACGAATCTTTTCAAAACTTGATTTGTGGCATTACATCTACAGGGTAGACATGCACAAAGCAGGATTTTGATGTTCATCAATATTTGCAATAGTATGCCTTCTAAACATAAAAAATTAATTTACAGGTAAAAGTGCATAAAGAGGGATTTTCTGGTACAGTGATTTTTGCAAGAGTTATGCGGAGAAAGAAAAAAATGATTCATATTGATACTGCTATTTGACCTACTTTCATATTGGAAGCATTTTAAGGGTTCTATCTCTGTTCAGCTAAATTAATTGGTCTTACAGATTTCATTTTGAGCTTATGCTTACAGAAATGTTAAAAGCAATTATTAAAAGGCCCCTCTTGGTCTTTATATTTTGTGGCGGCGTATATTGTGGCATCACTGGCACTCTTGTTTTTTAATGGGAGGTACTTTTTCTACACTTTTTATGCCCCCCTTCGAAGAAGAGGGGGCATATTGCTTTGCTCATGTCGGTCGGTCGGTCCATAGGTCGGTCCGTCGGTAGACCAGACCTTGTCCGAGTGATAACTTAAGTTCTATTTTACCTTTAAGTCTCAAACTTCATGTGGTTGTTGCTCATGATTAGTAGATGACCCCTATTGATCTTGGTGTCATTACCTCAAAGGTCAAGGTCACAAGGTCATATGTTGTGTATGTATAATACCAGACCTTGTCCAAGTGATAACTTAAGTTCTATTTGACCTTTAAGTCTCAAACTTCTTGTGGTTGTTGCTCACGATTAGTAGATGACCCCTATCGATTTTGGTGTCATTACCTCAAAGGTCAAGGTCACATGTTGTGTATGTATAATACCAGACCTTGTCCGAGTGATAACTTGAAGTTCTATTTGACCTTTAAGTCTCAAACTTCATGTGGCTGTTGCTTATGATTAGTAGATGACCCCTATCAATTCCAAAGGGGTACAAGGTTGCATTTGTATATATGTTTGATGACTTGGCCTTGTTATTACTTAGATCAAGATAACATAATTTATGTTGTAATGTTGTTTTGTTTTAAAGTATGAGATATTTGAAGGATGATGTATCATTTTCTTTCATTATTGTGGATGTTTGTGCTTATGGCTAGCAAGGCTGATTTGTTAATTTTTATAATAAACCTACAGCACTAAGTCTTAATGTTTTGTTTGTTTATAACTGACAATGTTCTTTCACTTAAACCTTTGTGGACTTGTGTTAATATTTCTCCAGCCCATTTATTTCAGTAAATGTTTAGTTCCACATTTTAGCACATTATATTTTCACTCAAATTTTTGAAGTTTGATAATTTTTTGTGACAAGCCAACATTATGAAGGCAAACTCCTTGCATGTAATATAGCTATATACATATTATGGCATATGAGGGGGGCATATATGTTCCACAAACATTTCTTGTTTTTTCTCAGTTGTCAAAACTTACATCCACTTGGGGTTATTAGAAACACAAACTTTTTTCTTCCTATGCTTCCCATGGAATTTCCATTTAATTCCAACCACCATTCCGAAAAAGAAGTGTTACCAACACACAGACAGCATAAAAATGCAGTGACTTGATTATTATACATGTTGATGAAAGGTCTATTTCTTGTCCCTTCATTGCTTAACATGTAAAAATGAGACCCCTTTCAAGATATCTCTGTAACATTTCAAGGTCTTTAAAATCTGAAAACTATCACATTTAAAAAAAATATACATGTAACTATAAATATGGAAAGAAATATGCATAGATGGTAATCATCAATCACATCATTTCAGATAATGTACTTTGTTTACTGTATATCTCTTACTTAACCCTTTCCCTCATATAGACTCATTTTGACGCACTCACTAGGTACCACATAAAGCCTGATATGCAGAAAACCACAGTTAAACCTTACCAAATTTAATTATAAAGTCCTCATTTCCAGACCACTGAGGAGCAGCAAACAGCATAAAACCTGATCAGCCTGCGAGTTACTCGCAGGCTGATCTGGTTTTATGCTGTTCGCATAGGTCTTTTCATGGTTTCCTCTATGAGGGAAAAGGTTAATAAGACCAATAAAACAGAGACTTAACGTTATACTTCAACCACAACCATGAAATAAATAATCTGAAAGTTTGAATTACAGAGATAGATATCTTGACTTAACTTCTTCATGTAATTGTGCATTAAAACCACAGGAACTATCGATACCTGGTTTTAGCATAATTCTGTTTTCAATTTTCTAGAACTTAATGGTGAACAAATGGAACATGGCGATAGATATAAATAGAGAGACAGATAAGAGAGGTCATTCTGAAGTAACATTTATACATGTAACGTAAAGGAACCTTAACTTGTCATTTTTTTGTATATATGAGGTTCCAGTGGGTTAATGCATAAATTTGTTGGTTATTATCTTTGTCCCAAAATATAGCGGGACTCTTTCGGCGCCCTTTAAACCATCCCCTATGCATATGACACCTATAAATCAACTGCAACAGGCCTCTGAGTATGGTAAGGGTGAGGCTGCCGACTTACGGACTCTTGGAACATTGACTCTCACTAATGGTAACATTAACTCGTCACCTGATCTTTTTTTAAAAAGAAAATCGTAATATAACAATTTTAAACAAATAGTTTTAATTTAAAACAGGTTTTAACTTAATTTTAACAACATCAATATCAGTTTATTGGAAAATCTTTTAAGTTAATATTAACACAAAACAAACATACCATCTTCACCTAGTCTTAAAACTCTCAATTTCATTATGTTAAACATTTATCTGGTATGTCATTATACTAATTACCTGGTAGTTTCGCATGAGGTTGATTTTAAACTTCAGCAAAAGAAAGAAATATTGAAAAAAATCAAGAACAACAACAACAAAAAATGAATATAAATATTTCAATTGTCTCTTGGAATTTTTTTATAGATCTACTTATATTAATGCTTAAACAAGATTTGTGATCATTCTCCATATTAAGTTAAATCGGCGATTGTCTGCTCCACTTACTTCCTTAATAATATCTTTATTACAATTATTCTTTAGTTTTAGGATTTTCAAGATTTTTTTCTTCAATTTTCATTTCACTGACATATTTACTCTCATCTGTACGGTACCTCTATCATAGTTATGCATGTCTATACTTGTATGAGGTGAAGATCTATACAGGACATTTCTGAATAAAAAACTCAGACATTTATTGCAAAAATCAGGTAATGTCCACCTGGCTTCATTGATATAAGAATTGAAACTTTTGGCAGCTAAAGTTTAGCATATCTTGAAGCTTTAACTATTTAATACTTAAAAAGTTATACTAAATGTAAACTTTAGGGAATAAAGAAACAGTAAGGATCAAAACATACCTTAAATACTTCTGATCTAATCCCGAAATATAAAAGAAAAATGTCTGCTATTTACAAACTTAGTAAAGGTCCATAAGAAAATGCCACACACCAAATATCTAAGCCCTGCTATTTCGGAGAGGAAGATTTTTAAAGATTTCGCTTTAAAAATCTATTTTTAGCTCCTGTGATATGCAATGGACCGAACCATTTGAACAACTTTGGTAGAGCTTCATGCAAGGTACATCACAGGCAATTTTCATCAAATTTGGCCCTGTGATTTCAGAGGAGATGTCGTTTGAAACAACTGTGGACGACGGACGGATAACGGCCAGCCACTGATCCTAAAAGCTCACCATGAGCATGTTGTGTTCAGGTGAGCTAATAAAACGCAGACAAAGTTAATATGAATGTATTGCTTCCATTTACTGCATACTTAAATATGTCTTGAAATGTCCCTGTAAGTTTTTTTTCTACCAGTTTTGCAAAAAATGAAGTTAATCTGAGGAAAATGGAGGAATTTAGAAAGATATAGATACAAAATTATAAGGACTGACAGCATCAACATGATTTCTACACCGTGTAACACAGCATGTGCAACTTTATGATCAGACACATTTTACATAATTATATACTCATAGATATTATGAAAGTAATGGCTCATCTATTCCATCCCAAAATAAGCATCCAGGAATGCGGTTGCAGCATCATTGTAGTAAATCTATGTCTTACCTTTTTTTTAAATGAACATGAAAGTGACATAGTTCAAACATTTTTGTAAGTATCATCGTAGGTTCTTTTCTGGTCCCTGCCCTTACCTAATCCCCTTTTAATATTTGCTTTTCTTTGCAAGAATTTGACAGTTTTATTTGTGTGTGTGAGTGGTAGCTCAATTGACTAACTAGTAACTTGAGTTGCAGGAAAACATGTAAAATTTTAAGTGCTATATGACATTTGACTCTAACGACTTCAACTTTGCTGAAACACTTTAATTGAAATTATAGCATTTTCATTAAATAAATCCAGTAAACAGCATTCAGCCCTTTGATTTTCTAACTATATCCACATTTTGTATCAATTTTTCACTTGTGTAGCTGTCTAACCTCACTTTTGACCTACTAAGGATTGATGACGTAAGGCAGTGCTGAAAGAATATTTCAATGATTTTCATTAGTTGATATTCCTTAATCTCTACTGAGATCCACTCCAGTTATTTTTTTGTATTGGCCTCAACTGGAGAGATTAGATATTCCTATACTCATGCAGACTGTGCGAAAACTTTTCCTTCTTCACAGGACATTGCGACAGGTAAACACAAAATTTTTACCTGTCGCAACAAATGTTTGCCTGTCGCAGCAACTTTTACTTGTTGTGACATATTTTTACCTGTTGCAAGGTTTAAATAGTATTTAGTAAGAACTTTTTGATATCTTGATTTCAGTCTCTTTATTGCAAATATTTTACATTAATTTATCAATTTAATGAATATTCATTCATTTTTTAATATTTTTAGATTTTCAGCTGTTCAAAACTCACAAACATGTAAAAATGTGAGACCTGCAAAATAAGTACCGGTACATACGGAGGAATAAACCCTACCCCATTACAAAAAGAAATTATTTTTGCACAGATAAGATCATAAAATGCTATGCACAAACTAAAGTTCTGTAAGTTGTGTGACCATAATGATGAAATAAGCTGAAAAACTATCCCTGAAAGCGTCTGTTATTGTCAGGAGCTCTCTTCTTTGGTTCGTTGCTAGATTTCGACCGGCATAGCACCATCAGAATATCTAAATTCATTGACAACAAAATCTAAATTTAATTATTTACGATAATAAATATTGAAATGATAAAAATTGAACCTGATAATAAATTAAAACGGGTAAAAAACAATCTTTCGTGAATGCATGGTCTGTCATGTTGTTGATTGTTGACCGATAAAGACAGAGTTTCCCGCATGGTTTCCATTACGAAAGATATACGTATCCTGGTGGGTTGTATTACCGTGGTATTTAGCTTTCAGAAATAAGTTACAAATAGAAGAAGAAGCACACACATGAAAAATTTATCTTTTAGTAATCCTCAACATTTCATTGATAAAATAAATGACTGTGATTTCTCTACAACAATTTCTCCTTGATAAAATTATTGACAATGTAAACACTACGTAATATATTTCTGAAATTTCTTGGTAGGGTATTACCAATGCATTTATAAACTTCACCTCTAGTAATCTTTTTAGATCAAATATCATCATAATAATTTTACTGTGACATTCATTATGCTGTCCTGCAACATTTAGAATGATTTTTGATTATATTGTATATATTTATTTTTAATTATTGTTTCGAAATAAGTCCGGTAAAAATATGTTATATTTCCATGGAATTTTGGTTGTTAAAAGTGCATTTTAGAAGAAATGCAAAATCTCACTTGGAAATAGCTCATACCTAAGGTTTTAAAGTTTTGACAGATAGCACATAGTATGTGTTTACCTTTAGTATACAAACGATATTGAGGCAGAATTCATGAAACCAATCTTCTTCTTATTTCTGAATACCCCGGTAATATACGACCACCGGTAATACCCTACCCGAGTATATATACATTGCGGGGAACCAATTCGCAATCGTTACTGCTTGGCCATCTCAGACAGCCGCTAACCATTACATAATCGCTAAAAAAGGCAAAGGAAACTGTTTTTCGAAGAAAGTGAAAGTAATTTTCCGAAAATGAAACGGTGCTGTATGGATTTTTCATCGGACATTGTGTCCGACAATAATAGGTGCTTTCGTCAGTCAAAATGGAAATATACCGGACATGTCCGATTGACCGATGGACATTCGCATTGACTGCTCATGGAGAAAAAAATTAAGCACCATTGTTTGTTGATGATGACAACTGCCTGAAACATATACTTTCTAATCGCGAAATTTTAATATAATGACTGAATGGCAAATTCTTTGATAAACATAAATTTACTTTTTCAAAACACTTCTAGTGTTTCCCCTAGGCCTTTATCCTATGGCGCTATGCCATGCTGCCCTTTTTGGGTCCCGAAATGCATCATGCTGCCCTTTGATCTGGATTCTGCCGCCATTGTGCCTTATCCAGATTAACAACATCATACATTCCCTTATTTTCAGTGCTCCAGCAAGTGTGTAATAGCAAAGCATGGCACCCTGTTGCCCTCCTGCTTTTTTATGATATGCTGCTGTCATGTGTATGTAAGGGGCAGTGTAGATGATGTCGGCCATATGTTCCGTCAACATAACGGGAGCTAACGTGCGCAGTTTGACTCCAGTTTTATCGCTGTGTAATGAATGTAACCTGGGTACCAAACTAGCAGCAACTGCCAGGATTCGAACCCATGTGGTGAGGGGCTGAGTGAGTGTTTAAATCAGCGATTTTACCCTCTTGGAACTTAATTGTTTATGTCATTGTTTGTACAAGTCTTCAGGACTATCGATAATTTCCAGTGTCTGCGGTATGGAGTGTATGGTATGGGACTATTAGCTTTAGTATAAGACATTAACAAGTCAACAAGGCTACATTGTAGCCAATTTTCTTTTCGCTGTTGATTGATGCTGAACCAAACAAGATAACATTTCCAAGCTATGAACCTCTCCTTCGACTGCTAGTACTTTCTACATATATTTTCCATTTACGTGGCTAACGGAGGTTTTTAGCATTTTGGGAAATGCTATTACTTGTAAGTAAATTACAGTTATAACATAAATGAGATCACATATCTTATGAAGTGTGTCACATCGGAAATATTCACGTCGTTCCAAATTCTGACAGGTTAATATTCGGGACATTCAGTAGTCTATGAAGTTTTAAAGTTTTGCTTTAATATGACAACAGGAAGAGTTTGTAAAACAATATTCAGAAAAAAATAATTTACCTTCGTGGAAGGATCTGGATCCTTGCAAACACTCGCAAGTTCCTCATCAGTCAAAATACCTGACTTCTCTGTACTATCTGCCATTTCCAAAAACGTTGAGGGTGCTCACACGTTTAACGGTCACGTTGTGGTAGTATCGAATATGTTCTAAAAACTCAAAAAATAATGAAATAAATATGAACATTTGTAAAATATATCGATTGTGCATTGTTTGCAAAAGCCATTAGGATACTTTTCTCAAATTATTTGCAAAAGTTATTCTTATATCCCTACTTGAAGCTTTTGTCACTTATTTAACTTGTTCAACTTGGTATTCGGTTGTTAGAATTTAAATTTGACTGAAGCGAATAGATAATACCCATCAACATCTCGGACGAAATTAGCAAGCTTTCGCTGCTTCTTGGCTTACATTTGCGCAATACATCCGAAAATCCAATCTGACAGATGACGACGATCAAAGTCCTTAATACCATAAAACAAGTGCTTATTTGCCAGGTTTTATTTTGCTCAATGATGCCATTGGCAACAATTTCGAAGTTCTATTAGAATTTGCATACTATCTAAGTGATAGCAGGAACCATTATTGAACAAGTGACAAAAGTATGATTTACAATATTAGGAAGTAGACATTTTGTTGCTTGATAACTTACAAGTTACATTGTACATACTGAACTTTTGGAAAAGTTATAACGTCTCTTTTTGAAACAGTCTAAATTTGTTACAAGTTGCTCAACAAATGTCAGGAGAATCGAATATGTCCAAAAAATATTTTGCTATTTAATTATTTTGACTTATCTATCCATCCATCTAACTCCACCATTGGTATCACTGTACTGGTGTGTGAACGACAAGTATGTATCTCTGTATACTGCCAACTGGCCTTTTGCAAGTGTTAAAGGCAGGACTGTGCGTTGGACTTATACATCAAAATATTTTGTGCCATCAATAGTGTTTAGGGCTTTAATTTTGTCTTTGTACTGGTAATCTGTAACTGAATGAAGTTACATTAATCATCATGAAGTGTAGTACAGTCTAGCATGTTGTTCATTGCTAAATAAAGGGCAGTGTCATCTGCAGAAAATATATGGAAGGTCATTTATATAAAATAGAGAAAAAATTGTAGAGGGGCAAGTAAAAAGCCTTGGGATACCGCTGATGTAATTTAACTAATTTTCCAAGACAATCTTGTCCCATTTTCATATTCCAGAACCTGGGGAAATTTCATTTAAAGTTCAGTAAATTGATCTATATCAAATTACAATTTTGAACATCATGAATATTCATGAGGTAAATGATTGAAATATGTCAATACCAGGAAATTTATGAATATATTTATGTCATCATGTCAACAACAACCAAGGATGCTTCATTTTTGTTTCAGTAACAGATCACTGACAAGATGGCATCTTCGGGTGGGACAAATGAGACAGAATGTCTGCTTAAAGAATACGATCAGTTGACAGAGCTTCTGTCCCAGATTCCAAATAAGGTAAACTGTAGTCTTGATCAGATCTTGAGGGGCTTAAGCTGGAGGGCAGTTCAGTATTTTGATTTTTAAATTTCAATGATGCATTATATTTCAGAAATAGATACAGGTCTATTTAAACTCTTTTTAAATCAAGGATCTTCAGTATTTATAGGAAAATTCAATCAATGTCCAAAACTGAAGTGTACTCTGTAGCATTTCAGCTGAACAGAAAAGTAGTAAATTGTAATATAGATGAACTGTAATAGCGGTCACCTGTATTGAGCTGTCAACCTGCATTTAGCAATCAGTTTTAATATTACCAAACTAGCATTTTGTTGTATGTTTAACCTTTTTTTAGCGCCCACCTCTGTTATGCGGTCACATTCTCTTGTTCCCTTGACTGACTGCTTAAGACAAGTTTGACTGTATATCATATATTATTTGTAAAACAAATTCAACTATTGTTTTCTTTTATAAGTTTAACCTAATAAGATGATAATTTTACCAGTAAGAAATTGTGCTGATATACTTTAAGAATACTTTACCATGCCTGTTCCTCCTGGTGGATATTTCCAGGTGCAGCGTGGTATCAAGATGCAGCATGAGATACTAGAACTGACGTGTCTGGATGCCAACCAACAGCTTATTGCACTGGGATCCAACATTGGTACTGTGTTCCTGTATGACAGAGAGAAGCACACTATCCAGCGACTCAAACCAGATGTAGGTCACACTGCAATTTTATGAGACTTTATTTCTAATTTATATAAAGTATGGGAAAGTTCTCACAGTTTAAATTAATGGCTCTTAATGGGGATGATGATGGTGCAGAAATTTAGTCCTAACTGTTGGGACACCAAGAATACCAGGAGAAATCCCATGTATCTGGATGGGCAAACAAAAATAGGTTATGTCTGATTTTATGTATGCTTTCATGTACAAGACAAGGAATCAAACCTTGGACCTATTAGTGAGAAGTGTTGTGCACTAAGCTATTCTCTTGAAAGCCTAATGCAGCGTTACTAATAAACGCATAATTATCTGTGTTAAGAGCATTATGTTATGAATCCATAGCATGTCATGTGATTTTGTTGTTAAGCATGTGGGACATAAATATCCAGTTTTCTGTGTTTCCATGAGTCTGTCCATCCTTGTACATTGGGTTAATGACAGGTGCTACTTATCAAGCATGTTGAAAAAGTTCCTGTCCCATCATACCTCATTCTCTGTGGCTAACTGCTTTACCAGGCAGGTGTGACAATGTTGTCCGGGAATTTATTGTTTACTTCAGTGATAATTATAAGCCAATGTTATCACACTGCACCCATTACATTTGACCTTATATGTCCATATATGTCTTTTTTTTAAAAGTAATTAGTGCTGAAGCTGGGATTTTTTGTGTGGGTCCTGCTTTTTGCAGAAGATATAGTATTTGGATACAAGGGAGACCGGGTGCAATACCCTAGCTCATTTTGCGAATAGCCCCTTGGTTTGTTTACATGCCCCGTGTATAGCACCGTTACACAAGAGTCAAGTTCCTGGGTAGAACCAGTACTAAGTACTCCAAGTTCCCATAGCAACCCCATTTTGCCGAGTGCCAGGCAAGGGTGCATCTGGTACCAATTTTATACATCTTTGGTCTGATGCGGTCACCAGAGGAAGTGGCTGGCTGGGATTCAAACCTCAGACCTCCCAAACACAAAGCAGACACTCTACCACTGAGCTATTGTGCTGGTTGATAAGTTTTAATAAGTTGACAAGTTTTTTTCCATTGGTCAGTGATTGATTGGTTTATGTTACAGAACACATTTGACAGTGCCACCTGTGTCAGTCTGCACCATGGCTTGAATGACTGTGTTGCCATCGGTTACCTATCAGGAGCCATCTACATCTTCCAGCTTCCGTCCATACTCCCAGGACACAGTAAAGAGGTGCTGTGACATTATCAGTGCCTTGTTAATAGTATCATATGGACCTGTTGTTCATACATGCAATATACATATACAAGGGGCAGTCATTAAGATTTTGGACAATTTTCATTTGTGAAAAAATAAGAATATGAATTTATCTTCTTAAGAGAAATGTCCATGGCATGTGTATACAAGCTTTCATTTACATGTCCTAAGTTCAGAGATAAGAAAGTGTCACTAACTGTCATTTTTTGTGTCAAAAGGAATTTCGTACACATTAATATTGGTAGGTCCTCATTTAACTATGGTTGTGATTTTTTCTCCCGTTACAGTTGGAGCGCTTTGCTGTGCCTGACTTGCACGAAGCAAGCCTGAGGACATTAACGTGGAGTATCAATGGTATGAAATTATTCAGTGGTGATGTGAAGGGGAGTGTTGGGTGTACAGAGGTCGACTTCATCGAGGTACGCAAAGGACAGGTTGGAGTTCAAATATCAGACCTTAACCCTATACCTCATGTTGAAGTGATTTTAGATATTGACAAACAGAGCAGACCCTGGCATTGTCTAATCTGGGTCTCTTCTATTTGATGATTGATCATACAATATTGTAGCTCTGATTCTACGAAGTCTGCAGGGTAAAAAGAAATCAACTGTTCCATATAAAATTTGAAAGTTTCATCATATCATAAATTTGTACATGAGGTAAAGGGTTAAGGTTCATAACATGTTGCCCTTACTTACTGAACTGACATCCTCTAACTGCTCAAATAGGCATTGTTTTTTAACAAGTCCATAACCTATTGACATCTGAAAATAGGGGTTTTTATAGTCAGGTGTACCTGTTATTGAGGGGGTCTCTATAGTGAGGTGGTACTTTATGGAGGGGGTCTTTGTATGAGGCATTGTTGTATTTTAGTTACAAGTGAGGTACTATAAGTAACATTTTGTGTCCAGGGCCGGTGCACGTCCAGCGTGCTGATGATAGAAGTCAATACAGAGATAGTGCAGCTCAACCAGGCCCACAAGTCGTTGGTGGTGTCAACAAAACACAGGTGCATTGTGTGTAGAATGGACTGCCATGACAAGTTGGTGCAGGTTGGATCGAAAGACAGGAAAATGTAGGTCATCCAAAATGCTTGTTGAATTTATTTTTTATAACATCATTGTCAGATGAAAAAAAAAATTACCAACATAATTTTGCCTTAAGCATTTTATTGATTACGTAAAGAAGAAACTGATTTAAAATGCCTTCTATCAAATATATTATTATATTTTTTGTCTATTGTCTTTTGTAAAAATTATGTGTATAAGCACTGTATGTTAAATGTAAGGAGTACAGACTCAGGATGCTTGAAAGAAAGCATTCAGTAATGATCTTAAAATCTGTATGTTCCAGCCTTGGAGACTTCGGAGCATGCTTCATTCCTGCCATGTGCAAGCCTGACGATGCCCAGCTGTATGCTGCAAGACCTGGACTACGTATTTGGAAGGCTAGTATAAATGGCACAGTGACGAACACCTTCATGTTCAAGGACATTTTGTCCCAGGACACACACGAGATCCCTATACAGGACTTCACTATCACCTCTATATCTAAGAGCAACGCTGGGAACCAGTTTGGGCCCGTGTTGATGTTTCAGGATAAGGGCATTGTCACCTGGAACAACTCGTGTCTGTACGTGCTGGATGCCGACAACATGACTGTGACTGGTACCCAGAGCCACCTGGGCAACATCATTGCTGTTGCAGTGTCTGACGAGGAGATCTTCATCCTCAGGTCGGGCACGGACAGGAATGTTGTCAGGATTGCAACCAAGCCTCTGCCAAAATCATCCTCTGCTTGTGAGTATATAGCCACTTTACTGATCCTCTGTGAACAAGATAATGTTGATTATGGCTGCTATCTTAACTAGCAAGGTGATAGCACTTTAATTGTCCAAAGAAGATGGAATTCACTTTGTTGAAACACTATCATACCCATTTATTAAACAATTACTTAAATAAAACTATCTTGGCTTTGTTCATTTTCAACATATTCTGCAGTAGATGTACCAGAAAAATATAAAACCTAACTTAACCTACCTTTAAGCATCTTCATTTTTTAAGCATCTTTTATCAAACTTAGATACTGAGTTAAGTTTGATAATGGTTGATATTGTTCTTTAATATGACCCTTAAATTGACAGATTTCATATGTACTGTATGTACATGTAAGTTTTTGTACACCAGCACTTATAGATTGTCTGTATCAGTGTAATACTAAGGTGAACAATATATGGCCATCTTGTCCCTCTTGTTTAAAATCTAACTTCTAAGTACTTGTATTTGGAAAATAAAAAATAATGGAGACAGGAAAGGTTTAGTATATTGTAGCATGTCTAACAATGGTGTGTTGCAGTACTGAAGCAGTTACAGGAGGAGAGGAGGGAGAGGGAACTGAAGGAAGTGGAGGAGCGAGACAGGAAACTGAGGGAAGAGGAGGTCAAGCAGGCCCAGCATAAATCATCCCCATTTAAAGTGCTTCAAGGAAACATTATGGACAAAGTCAAACAGATCCCCAAACCAGCTGAGATAAAGGACAAGATACAAGAGAAACTAAACCTGGATAAGTCTGATTCTAAGACCTACTGTGCTCCGTATGAATTTAATGTGGAAGACAAAGCTCTACCTGCTGTGTCACCCCTTGGCGAACTTCCACCTGTCGTTCATTTGGAATCACCAGAACTACTGAAACTAAGTATAGGTGCAGAAGTGAGTGAGGTATCACCTAATGAAAAGTTTTCTGACCTGGCAGGTGTGTCAAGTCAGTTGGAGGCAGAGATTCATAATGTGCAGGCCGAGCAGAGGACTGGGACTGGGGCTATATCAGCCCTGGCAAGACTTCAGGAGGACCATGAAACAGAACAGCGCAGTGAACCAGTATACAGAATAACTGACTCTGCAGAATCTACCCCTGTGCGACAGCCTAGGTTTGAAGTGTCTGGAGAAGCTGATGATGACGGAGATATAGTATTTAGTAGGAAAACTAAAACAAAACATAAGAAGAAAAAAGGTAAGTACAGAGTAGTATGTAATATATGTGACACATTTTTAGTTTGACTATATGTAGTTTGCCAATCTACCGGTATTCTATGTACCCTGGTGTCGGCAGTGGCAATTAAACATACAAGTGCTGATATAGTCAAGCATGCTGTTTTTTTGACAGCTCTTATATTTTGTACAAATGATCACCTCATGATGAGAATTGCCAGAAATATGTTAAATTTTTTAAAAATGAGGCTTCAAGAGGATTGAATAGTTTTCTTATATCATTAAAATTGAAACTTTTACATATTTCTTCTTTGAAACTGTTGATCATAGTTCACTGTAATTTGGGTAAATAGTCATCTCAAAGATCATTAAACAAATTACTGATATGATGTTGATTCCTTTAAAAATGAAGTTTCAAGAGGGTTGGGCTGGTCACATGTCAGAAGGTCCCATCTTGAATCTGCATGTTGTTATCACCCAAATGACCGATACTTTATTTAGGCTGATGGTACTCAGGTGAACGATCTGTTGCACCTATAGCTCTCTTCTTGTTGTTTGTAGAGATAAAGACAGCTCATTCACTAGAAGCCAATAATCATGAATACTATAGTTCACATAACTACATTTGTGGTTTCAGGAGCAAAGGATAAGACCCCAATTAGCAGTGAGCCAGACAGACTGTCCCTGACAAGCAGCACCAGTGCCACAAGTGAATCCGAGATCTCTGTCCAGTCACAGCAAGTCACTGCTGCAGCCACTGACCACCAGGAGGCAGTGTCATCTGTGCCTGTTACTAGGCTAGACAGTCCAACTGATCATGAATTGGGAACCACTGATAAAGTTATCTCTGATGTTGTAGATACACCAGGGAATCCAAGTTCAACTCACACAGAAAATATACAGGATAGTTCTGTGAAAAACGAAACTGATGAAGATATTAAGGATGAAGTATTAAACAGTGATACAGTGACTGAGCAACAATTGGAGGAGACCCAATATCCAGCTTATATCAGTGATGAAAAAGATGTTGCATCAAATGATACTAGAAATATATCAAATCTAGACAAAGAGATCGAAAATTTGAATGAATATATAAGTGATAAAGGTTCAGTCAGTGATGTAAAAGCTGTTGAGGCTGGAAAAGACAAGTTTGATTACTCATCCGACCTGTCAACCAATTATGAACCAAGCAGTTTGGATAAGGAACTGAATATGTTAGAGCTAGCAGCTGAAACTGGAAACTTTGATATGGAGATGGCAGCATCGGACACAAGCAAAACACCTGAACCTACCACCCCTTCAATTTACACAGTATATGGCAATCCTGGCTCCCCAATGGATGATCTGTACTCAGCATATTCCAAACAATCTCCTGAAACATCTAGAGACAGAGCTGACACTTCAGACACACATACTGCAGAGGAGATAGACACAAGATTGAAAGATGAGTTTGGACAAAGTGTGCATATTTCAGAAAATCCTCAATCTGTTCGATCAGTGAACATTTGGGCAGAGATGCCAGCTCATGGCAACATCCACAGTCTGTCAGTGTCTCACAGTCATGTGTGGATCACTGATAGAAGCTGGAACATATACTATAGTCCCCTGACGGGTGAAGCCCTGGGATGGAAGAAGGCTTCAGGGAGTGGAAGTCAGATAGCTGTGTCACGGGATGGCAACATTGTGTGGTGCTTGCGGAAGAACACTGTGTATGCCGGCACCAAGATCACCCC
>CM037782.1:66860793-66910793 GCA_021229015.1 Solen grandis
TGACGTTGCAGAAGAGCGAAAAAAGGGAAATTTTTTAGATTAAACGTATATATAAAAGTGACCCAAAAACCGGAAAACAGAAGACTTTTTTTAGAAAGTAGAAACCATTTAGCATATTTTCAAACGGAAAAGCAAGTATAAATATAAAAAAAAAAAAAACAAAGAAAATATTTTTTTTAAACCCAAAGGGGTGCTTTAAATTTTGATTGTCTTTATGACCCTCCCCCACCTACCCCCAGGCTCTTTTAGCCACCTGTGGGGCCGACAATTAAAAGAGATAAAAAACCAAACAGTGTGTCAGCAAGGGGGGGGGGGGGGGGGGGGGGGGGGGCCCCCTTACACAAAATACCCAAAGTTTAATCCTTTATAATATATATTAGTTTTTTTTCTGTTTATATTTACAATACGCCATATTGTTTTTTTGGGTTTAAATGCAAAAATGTAGTGCTGAGTACTTTGCGTATTTTTTTTATAAAGTCCGTTGAGCGAAAATTTAAAAAAAGAAAAGTTGTTTAATTTTTGGGGGTAACAATGCTTCCTATATGGAGCTTTTACAGTGATAAAAGGTTTATGGGGGTGAATTTCCTTTAGTTTAAAAAAAATATTAAAAAGTCATCTCTTTTTTTTAAATATATTTTATAAGTAAATTTTTCCGGGAAAATTTTCTGTTGGGCCTAGAAACCCAAAAGTAAAGCAACAGACCACAAATTTTCACAAACCAGGGGCCCGTTTCATAAACTTCGTACGAAAAAAAAACGTAAGCGTAAATTCACAGGGCGTAAAATAGTATTTTTCCTTTGAATTTTTCTTTACGAAAAATTTTTTGGGGTTTTTTAATTTAATTTTTCTTACAAAAAGGGTTTTGTTTTTGTAATGTAATCAATTGGGCCATCCCTTTTTTCATCTTTATTGTGAAAACAAGAAAATTTTTAGACACTATGTAGAACAAAAAAAATTAGCTAATTTCAAATTTTTCCCTACGAAAATTTAGTTTAAACGGGCCCCAAAACTCTTAAAAAGCACTGTTACAGTTAAAAAATTTTAAAATATTAGGGGTGACACAGGTGGTTTTTAGTATATCGTTAGGCGAAAAATTAAAAAGACACGACATCTCTGTAATATATGTTTTTCCCCTAAACCATGGCTAGTAATGGGCCCTTTTGGGTTTAAATTTTCCCTGGATTTCCTGGGTTTTTTTTTGCCCGTCTATTTAGTGCATCTCTAAGGTAAATGATATTTTAGAAAATTTTTTATGATAAAAATTTTTGTAAAATTCATTAAAACACTATATCCAAATTTCCGAATAAACAGAAATTTTATTAAACAAGAAACTATAAATATTTTAAAAAAAACTTTTGTATTATGTTCATTTAAAAAGTCTGCATTTTTACATATAATCCCACATATTTTTTTTTACTATAAAGTTACATTTTCTTTATTTGTCACCTTGTTTAAACAACAACAAGCCACCTTCTTAATCGTCATTACAGATCATGATTTATTTTTTACACAATCACAATCAAAAACCCAAATTTTTTATATTTTTTTTTTAGTACGGTGTATGGGTATCAATGCCAAAAATTTGGTGTTTATGGCAGATATTGTAAAACCCAACTTACAGCACGTGAGGGGGACGGGGATGGGGGGGAAAACCCAAGAGCACAATTTTATCTAAAATATAGGTAAATATAAGAGGGTATATATAGTTTATTTTTTCGTGTTTGGGGAAAGATAAAATGTTATCTACAAGTGAACATTAACATTGTGTTCTTCGAGTAGAATACTTTTTCCAAAGTTTCCAATTTTGAATATGACATAAAAAAATGTAGTGCTTTCCCCCCCCCCCCCCCCCAAAAAAAAAAAAAAACAACACTTTTCTTTTTCTTTTTTTTTTGTTGGAAAAGTGAAATATATCTTTAATTTGCCCTAAGAAATTATAAATTAATTTCCCTATTTATATGGAAATAATCCATAAAAAACAACAACAACAACAACAACAACAAAAACCCAAACCCAAACCAAAAAAATAATGATAACCCAGGAAATCAATACAAATGTTTGCTTTATTTACAACCAAAAACTCTGGTTCCTTCACTTTTTTTTCAAATATTTTCTTTAGTCTCGATCGTGTACTGTAATCACCCCTTACCAAAAGAAAATTTATTAAATTTCTTTTCCTCCAAAACCATTTCAGCAGTGTATACATAGAAGATATTTGTTTGTTTTAAATTTAAATATGTAATATATGATACATATTCTATATTTACTCAAAACAAAGATTTTTTTATTTTTATTTTATGGCAACTGCTGCTACATACCTATATGCATACACTCTATACGTAAAAAAGTAGTCCCGGCAAATCTATATCTCCCACACTGTGAGATATGGATTTTATCTCACTGATAGAACACAATATTTCATCAAATAGCATAAAATAAGTATTATATAAATTAACAGTCTCACTACTTTGTCTGTTTGATTCAATCTATCTTTAATCTACCAACATATATTCTACTTTTACTCTGAAATACATTGTAGTTTTTTTTATATCGATTGATTATATAATAATGAACGAAAACTATATTTTTCTTTGTACATATTACATGCATGATTCTCCTGAAATAGATATGACAAGCAGATGGAAATAACCATTGATTACGATAATAAATTTAAAGCTCTACAAAGAAATTTAAGATCGACTGTCCATTTGAACACCATATTGAAATCTTGATAGACATTGCTGATACATGGTCCATGTCAAACAACTATTTCCGGTTTTGTATAACCATCACATATTTTCCTATATTAAACACGTTATGTACATATATCTTTTAGGCCGATTTTCCTCACTCCGCGTCACGCGTGTGTATTCTATATTTTGCATAGTGTGTTGAACTCGAACAGCTGAATTCCATGTGTTTGTTGTACTAACTTTAACCAAAAAGATGCATTACTCATATTATGTTGAAAATGTTTGAGATACATACTTTAAATCGTTACTTTCAGATATTAAATTTGAAACTATTTTCTTGGTGTTAGATTACAAATAGTAATTCGTTCACAGTCCGTTCATTTATGATTTTGTTTGTTGTTATAATCGCGCTTTAGTGAGTCTACTCTAATAAAAATAATCTGACACGAACCCCAGGTACTTGAGGACAGGCCCTGTCTTTATCAATAAGAAAAAAAAATCACGATAGTCTATACATAATAAAAAAAGGTTACCAAATTCAGCAGGGTGCTGGAGGGCACCCATCGGGAATAAGTGTCGACAAACCAATGAAATGCGCCCATCGATAATATTGGGGAATTCCCATGTCAGCGGAAAATTGTCCTTCATAACTGTTCACATGAAAACGATATTATCATTTTAAATGCCTGAAATTTTTTTAATTTCTACTCGAGATTTGACTATTTTAACCGATTGGAACCTCGATCAACGGAAGTGAACCCAAAATGACATCTATGACGTCATCGCTAACGAAAGGGCAACTAGACTGAGAAAAAGATTGTTGCGATTGTATATGGTTAAAAAAACGGGAAAGTAAGAGTGTTCCGAAAATATTTGTAAACAAAATAACTTCGGAATACTCTTACCGTTCCCTTCTGTACATAAACAAATCGCAGCGCTTTACCTCATAGATATCGTTTTGGGTTCACTTCCCTTGATCGAGTTCGAATGGAGTTATATCACTAAATCCCACTCGAAATCTTGAAATTTTAGACATTAGAAATAATTATATTTGTATTTCTTTTGAACAGTTATGATGGAAAATTATCCGTTGACAGTGGAACTCGCCCAAAATTACCGATGGGCCCCTTTTTCATAGATAAATTTTTACACCCATTCCCGATGGGTGCTCTTCAGTATCCTGCTGAAGTTGGTTACCTGTTGTTTTATATATAGTGTTTTTTTTTTATTTTTATAAAGACATGGATAGTAAAAAGTTAGATTAAATTCAGAGTGAATATTTTGATACATAAACTCAATGTAAATGGCGAATTGAAGTTGAAAACCGCTATATTCAAAGCGTTTCGTGTGTGTGTGTGTGTGTGTGAAAGGGGGTGGGGTCACAGCTAGGGTCCTGTCCTCAAGTACCTGTGGACACGAATTGTCATTCCATATAAAATTTTACTTTTTTAAACTCACCAGAGGCTCGCTTAATAACATGTCATGAACTCGTTTAGTAAAAATTTGAAATGAAATAAACAATTCATATCAGATCCTTATACATGTTCCAGCTATCATCAGCGGTGGTGTAACAATAGGCCTGGCATTATCGCCGATCTGTTTGGGGACCTGATCCTACAGGTGGCACTTAGTATCTAGGGGATGATTGGCGGCCCCCTGCTGGGTCTCTTCATCTGTGCCATGTTTCTGCCGATTGTTAATGAATGGGTAAGTCTTCATGAATGATGATTAGTTAACTGAGGTGACCTCGTTATTCTCTTTTTACAAGTAGCACTATCTTGAGAGATAATAGATATTTTCATATGGGAACGAGAAAAAATCTTAAGTAACGAGAAAATATATTTAGGTAAAGGAAGTCAACATATGAGAATGCGATAATAATCAAGATAGTTTTTCGTTCTCTCAAGATCTGTCCTTCATCCCACAAGATAATATAACGTTATCTCTTTCCCCTAAGAAAGCTTCGTTAAAAACACTTTGATTTGTCTTTAAGTGACACATCAAATTTTGTAATTACGAAACATATTTAGCATAGCTAAACTTAACCGTATAAAATACGAAGGAAACTATAACTACTAAATAAATAAATAAAATTGTTGTATTTGACCATACTATCTCAATTAGAAAAAATTAGGGTTCGGTAGATGAGATATAGGTCTACCGAACCAAAACCAAAATCCATTATTACTAACTTCAATGTATTCATTCTGGAAATAGGGTGCCATTGCCGGATTGCTGTCAGGATTAGCGATGTCCTCATGGTTGTCAATCGGTGCAATTCTGATGATGAACGACAACAGGCCGCCCCCGCCTGTCTGCGACGCCACACCCAATATGACGTCGTCAAACATCACAACAGTAATGACGACATCGACAACACTGATGACGACACAGGTGATGCCTGAGAAAGAGCTGAGGTTTGTTCGTTTCAGTATGGTTGGAAACTACGATGCACAATATGGAGTGAAATGTTAAAATTATATACTCAAATACTTGATTCTACGGTGGCATAAAGGGGACATGACAGATATTTTATATCGCGTGCGAACGCAATAGCTACTGCGTGCGTATGTGAAGGCCAATAGGCATATAATAATTGGGCTTATATAATAAAAGATGGTTTCTGTTTATATAATTTATATGTATTTAAGAATTAAAGCAGAACACCAAAAGAATCCGTCAGTATCTGATCGCAAGGGCTCGAAGTTGCATGGGACCAATTATACATGCACATGAGAACAATACTATATAATGCATTTAATTCAATATTGATGTGATATGCTTTAAACCGGTATCTTGTACGTTCTTGTGTGGTGAGGGGTAATGACCTAATATTTCTTGTCGTCTGCAGCGGGTTGGAGATGTTCTACAGCATGTCATATTTGTGGTACAGTGCGTTCGCTGTCAGCGTGGTACTGGTTGTGGCCATCCCCGTCAGTTGCTTTACGGGTAAGGTCTAAATGATTTGTTTTAGGACAGTTGTTTTACAAAATGTTATCCAAGTAGGGCTTTCAAGACAAACAAATATTTGAAGAAAATTATTATAGAGGTCGATTGAATTTTGTAAAACACGTTTGGTGTAAAAATTACAAAATTAATATGATGTTCCATCCGGTGTTGGATTTAGCAATATATCGAATAGAAAAGCAATTTCTCGTCTGTTTTATATGAATGTTTGAAATAAAGGTGACATTTGTGTATCGAGTTCTAGTCTAGACAAACAGGTCTATCGCACTAGTCTGTTCCCTTGCTATTTGCTGTACAAACAAGGCGAGAATACATTTCGCTTGACTATATTGACATACTTGCATCATTGTGTACTGAACAGGATGTGTACTGAACAAGATGTGTAATGAAGGCCATGGAAATAAACATGTCATTAGGCGTTAATACCTTTGGTTTACATTATACCAGTTCAGCAGATGGCCAAACGGTCGTCATGTTGACCAAAGCGATGCGACACCTTTCAAGTTTTAAGCAATGATTTTTAAGCCCCGGTTTCCCAATCCGGGCTGGGCTAAAATGCTCACAAACAGCATCATAAACAAAACTAGGTGTTCTTTTGTGTAATCGTATTCAACTATTGACTTCCTGTTCTAGTGTAGTTAGTAGACAGCACGTATGTCAAATCAGTAAAAACTTGAAATATCTATATAGGCACTTCTCACGTTACTAGGTAGATCTAATGTAGAATAAAGAATGAAACAACGATAGACACGTCTACTGTCTTGTAAATGTCAACAGGAGGAACTAGGAAGAAACCAGTGGACCAAAAACTTCTGTCGCCTGTATATCACAAGATTACAAGCCTAGCTGAAGTTCTGTATTCCGGTACAGCCTTTTTGTCGCAGGTAAAATGTTTATATTACAATTTTAAAGTTACATGGAATATTAAATGACAGAAAGGAATTGCGTTGCTTTTCGAATTACTGTGTGTGTGTGTGTTTGTGTGTGTGTGTTATATACCAAATGCAATTCTGTTATAATTTCAAAGCATTTGTATAATATTTTGGGCACTTTGAATATTACCGAATAAGATGTTCATGACTCGTGAACTCGTAAATTAAAATTATGAGAATAAAATTCAAAAACATAAGTTGTTGTAAATAGAAAGAACTTATTTCTTAAAGAATTAAGAGTTGTATCGGATAATAATATATATATAAATAACTCCTATAGAGTGTATTAACAATCTATTTTTTCTGTTGATTTTTTTTCTTTTTTATTTTGTTTGTCAAAAACTACTTTTTTTGTTTTTTTTTCAATATTTTTTTTCAGGGCATAACAGACAATAAAGGAAAGGAAAACGTATACGTTGTAACACCAGAGAAGAAAGAGCTCAATGGTTTCTATAACCCGGCGTTTTCTACCCACATGTGATGGCCATTTATCAAGCAAGGGATTCTCTAGCACGCCAGTCTATCTTAGAATGTTACACTTGGCCCGTATTCTCATTCTCGTGTGATAATGTTTCGCATTTAAGCTAAAGTCCAGGGACTTATCTTAATGGCGACTCGTGTCATATAGTCTGTGTTTGCTATCATTCCCTTTCACACCCACACCGAAGCGAACAAATGGCATCTTCTAACTATTTTCTTTTTGGAAGACTATTTCTTTGATTTTTCTTTATTTCATCAATGAACAATATGCTGTCTCTGCAACTCACACTTATATTGTATGGACCAAGTCAATTGTGTATTTATGTTTTTCTTTAGTATAATATGTCCCAAGTTATTTTTCAAATGTTGCGTTATATCATTGCTGTCTCTGCAACTCACACTTATATTGTATGGTAAAGTATGGAATGTCCACCCAAAAAATAAGTCTGCACGGTAACCGAAGGTTGACATTCTTTGCAATCACACACACACACACACACACACACACACACTGATATAAATGACAACTGAAAACAGTGTCTGTTGATGTTAAATCATTAAAAAAAAAGAAAAAGAAAATTTTTTTTTTTTATTGATACAGCGCGTGAAGTTAACATTAAATCAATGTCTATGTAATTCACTTCGGGTATAATACACTGTCTGGCTTTTTTTTTCCATTTATTTTTTTCCTTTGAAATATTTTCTACAGGTCGATATCAGTTAAAATATCTTATTCTGAATACATTTTAATGAGATATATCTGTATATATCACTTCACAAAACACTTTTTGAAGCGAATATTTTGAAGGTTGATAAAATCATTAAAACTTGATTCAATGAAATGTCTCCTCTAAGGATTTAATTTATTTCAATATTGAGCGATTGATTTTCTCTCTCAAAACATACTTCCAACGAGTCTCAGGTCATATTTAGGTTTTCGTGGACTGCAACGCAGCCGCGAAAACCTACTGTTCTTCTTGTGTTTCTTTTTCCCTTTTTTTTTTTTCCATTATTATTAGGTTTTCGCATCGCAGTGCGAAAACCTATTGTTCTTCTTCTGTTTCTTTTTTAGGTTTTCGCATCGCTGGGCGAAAACCTATTGTTCTTCTTCTGTTTTATTTTTTTTTTTATTATTTTTCCGCCGGTTTTTGTGAACGGCATATCGCCATGACAGAAAAAAGGCACAATTATGAAATTTCTACCAGTTTTTTCTACTTATATGAACTTAATCCTTACGTTGAGAAAATTTTCATTTTTGTCTTACTTTTCCCGCCAGGGGGCGTTTTGCATGAAATTTATTAATGGCTAATAACTCACTTATTTGAGGTCCGATTCAAATGCGGTTTTTTGTATTCTGTTCCTTGTTGATAGCCAAATAAAATATGATAGGTTTCGAGGGTACGTGTCGCTGAAAGTATTTGAGCTACAGAAGGTTGAAAGTTCGAACCTCGCAAAAAACTGTGCAAATGAGGGTAGGTCTACGAAAAACCTATCCATTTTTCTTAGAGATCAGATAGATGAATTCTGTTTGCTGCAAATGATTTGCAAGACATATGCGCACAAAATATATGGGGTGGCGAATTTAAGAAATGTATGGTTTGTCCTGTGCAAATGGTCAAACTTCACTAAATTTTAGGAAAAGTAAAAGTTTCAAAAACATGTTTTTTATCGCTTCTGACTTTATTTTTTGTTAATTCTTCATGATATTTTCACAAGTTATGTATTGTTATGTCTGAAAGGGGATCACAATTAAAAATTTTAAAAATAATTGAAAAGGTCAAGGTCATGTCACGAATCTTGTGTTTTTATTCGGCCCCAAATAGCTCAAAAACTAAAAATATTTCTTTGAGAGTATATGAACAAAAGTTTTAGTTATTCAAGAGCTCTTTCCAGTGATGTTTAGTTTTTGAAGATCGGACTTGATTTGGTCATTTTACGGCAGTCCAAAGTTTGATCCTTTTTTGGAATAATTGTAAATCAGTTTTTATGCTTCAAATTGTGATATATAAGAAATAGAATGTTCGACTAGTGCGACTTGCGTACTTGATTGAACTATTTGCTGCATTGCTAGGTACCTAATGGTAAAATTTTAATCAATTTTGTTTCTCATTTTGCCGCTAGGGGGCGCTTAGCTTGAAAGCACTCTTCTACTTATAACTCAAAAAGTTAAAGCCTGATCCAAATGCGGTTTATTGCATTATGTTTCTTGTTGATAGCCTAATAAAATATGATAGTTTATAGGTATGAGTGGCTGAAACCCTTTGAGCTAGCAACGGAAGGTTGAAAGTTCGAACCTCGCAAAAAACTGTGCAGATGAGGGTATGTGTACGAAAAACCTATCCGTTTTTGTTAGACATCAGATAGAAAAATTCTGTTTGCTGCAAATGATTTGCAAGACATATACGCACAAAATATATGGGGTAGCCAATTTAATAAATGCATGGTTTGTCCTCTAGAAATGGTCAAACTTCACTAAATTTTAGGAAAAATTAAAATTTCGAAACGATGTTTTTTGTCGCTCCTGACTTTATTTTTAGTTCATTCTTCATGATATTTTCACAAGTTATGTATTGTTATGTTTGAAAGGGCCTCACAATTAAAAAGTTAAAATGAAATTTCAAAGGTCAAGGTCATATTACGATAATTGTGTTTTTATTCGGCTCCAAATAGCTCCAAAACAAAAAATATTTTATTGAAAGTATATAAGAAAAGTTTTAGTTCTTGAATAGCCCTTTCCAGTGATGTTTAGATTTTGAAGATCGGACTTGATTTGGTCATTTTACGGCAGTCTAAAGTTTGATTCTATTTAGAACAATTGTAAATCAGTTTTTATGCTTCAAATTGTGATATATAAGGAATAGAATGTTCGACTAGTGCAACTTGTATGCTTCATTGAACCATTTGCTGCATTTTTAGGTACCTAATAGTAAAATTTTACTCAATTTTGTTTCTCATTTTGCTGCTAGGGGGCGCTTGGCTTGAAATCTCCCTTTATTACTAAAATAATTAAAGTCTGATTTTTATGCAATTTTTTGCATTCTGTTCCTTGGTGACATCAATTTGAAACAACACTAAAATATTTATGCGATATTTCATGAAAATGATAGTAATTCATTGCAACATTAGTTCGTTATAATGTTAAGTGGCATATCGCATTGTCGCGTGTCATTTTATACTGTTGTGTGTCATTTGCAATTGTTGTTTATCGAGTACGATTGTCGTATGTCACCCTCATAAAGCAAGAAACACATATAATGTTGCAGTACCCGAAGTCTGTAAAAAAAGTTTTCAAGTTAGCGACTTCATTACAGACAGGTAATACTTAAAAGTATTCTTCTTGGTAAAAAGTCTGCTTAAACATTGCGACAAAAATGTTTGAAAGATCACTGTATTCAACAGTATTCAAAAAGCCATTGAACGAAGAAATATGTTTTTCGAAACATGTGACTCGTGAACTGAATGGAATTGCTTTTGCGAAAACCGATGATATCGCAATAGCGATTCTAGTTTTTTTTTATTTTTCTAACCCTTTTTTGTGAACGGCATAGCTCCGAGGTGAGAAAAGCCACGTCTATGAAACTTTTATCAGTAATAACCACGTACTTGAAGATGATCCTAACGTCGAGAAAATTTTCATTTTTGTTTTGATTTTCCCGCCAGGGGGCGTTTTATATGAAAATGTTTAATAAGCAATATCTCAATTATTTGAGGTCCGATTCAAATGCGGTTTTTGCATAATGTTCCTTGTAAATAGCCCAATAAAATATGATAGGTTCCAAAAATTTGCGTATATAAAACTTTCGTGCTACAGGAGGTTGAATGTTCGAATCTCGCAAAAACTGTGATATAAGGGTAGGTCTACGAAAAACCTACCCATTTTATTCAGAGATGAGATAGGAGAATTTTGTTTGTTGCATATGATCTGCAAGACATATACGCACAAAATATATGGGGTAGCGAATTCGGGAAATTCATGGTTTGTCCACAGTACGCGGTCAAACATAACCAATATTTTCGAAAAATCAACATTTTAAAAGCATGACTTTTAAGGTTATTTGCAGCTCCTGAATTTATTTTCTGTTCAATCTTCATCATTATTTCACTGTTTATGCATTTTTTAAAACAAATAAAATCATAGAAAAAAAAAAACAGCGAAGATATGCAAAGGTCAAGGTCATATACCAGTTATTGTTATTTTTATCGGCATAAAATAGCCCTCAATCTAAAAATATTTTATAGAAAGTATATGAACAAAAGTTTTAGTTTGTGAAGAGATCTTTCCATTGGTGTTTAGTTTTTGAAGATCGGACTTCATTTGATCAAACTACCACAGTCCAAAGTTTGATCTTTTTATCAAACACGTGTAAATCCGTATGTTTCCTCTTTTTTGCAGCTCCTGACCTTATTTTTTGTTCAATCTTCATCATTTTTTCACTGTTTATGCATTTAAATAATACAAATAAACTCATAGTAAATAACGATGAAAATATGCAAAGGTCAAGGTCATTATACCGATTATTGTTATTTTTATCGGCACGAAATAGCTTCAAATCTAAAAATATTTTATAGAAAGTATATGAACAAAAGTTTTAGTTTGTGAAGAGATCTTTCCATTGGTGTTTAGTTTTTGAAGATCGGACTTCATTTGATCAAATTACCACAGTCCAAAGTTTGATCTTTTTATCAAACAAGTGTAAATCCGTATGTTTCCTCTTTTTTGCAGCTCCTGACCTTATTTTTTGTTCAATCTTCATCATTTTTTCACTGTTTATGCATTTAAATAATACAAATAAACTCATAGTAAATAACGATGAAAATATGCAAAGGTCAAGGTCATTATACCGATTATTGTTATTTTTATCGGCACGAAATAGCTTCAAATCTAAAAATATTTTATAGAAAGTATATGAACAAAAGTTTTAGTTTGTGAAGAGATCTTTCCATTGGTGTTTAGTTTTTGAAGATCGGGGCTGAATTGGTGAGTTATGACAGAAAGGCCAAAAGTGTACTTTTAACGAAATTGAAACGCTGTAGTTTCATGAACTTTGAGTCAAAAATTATGATTGCTTCAGCATTAACACACTGAAAAGTGAAGTGATGTATACTGCAAGGAATACTTGTTTGGTCACGTGATTATGATTTCATACATATTTAAGCAGAAATTATTAAAAAATTCATATAAAATCGACAAGTTGATGTTTGAAGTTGAAATTTGCAAGAATGCCGTAGACTACGATGTGCAAAAAGTCCTGAAAAATTCAAGTGATTCCTTCAACAAACATGGCAGATATTCATGTTTTTCGGATAAGGGCTTGTATACGAAAATCTAGCAATTTGAAGTAAGGGAAGAAGGCGGTTATTGGGTTGGTTACCCACGATCCGGACGTTCCTACGCAGGAAAGAGTGCCCGTGTTGAAAGGTGAATTGCGATGCGTATTTGAGAGAATGAGGTGCATTTTAGGATGCAATGGTGTACCTTAGTTCAAACTTTTATTAGGGCTTTCAGCCTCAAGTAGAATTATTAGGTTTTCGCATCGCAGTGCGAAAACCTATTGTTCTTCTTCTGTTTCTTTTTTTTAGGTTTTCGCATCGCTGTGCGAAAACCTATTGTTCTCGTTCTGTTTCTTTTTTTTTTTTTTTTTTTTTTTATTTTTCTTCCCCTTTTTGTGAACGGCATAGCTCCGAGGTGAGAAAAGCCACATCTATGAAACTTTTATCAGTAATAACCACGTACTTGAAGATGATCCTAACGTCGAGATAATTTTCATTTTTGTTTTGATTTTCCCGCCAGGGGGCGTTTTATATGAAAATGTTTAATAAGCAATATCTCCATTATTTGAGGTCCGATTCAAATGCGGTTTTTGCACAATGTTCCTTGTAAATAGCCCAATAAAATATGATAGGTTTCAAAAATTTGCGTATATAAAACTTTCGTGCTACAGGAGGTTGAAAGTTCGAATCTCGCAAAAACTGTGAAATAAGGGTAGGTCTACGAAAAACCTACCCATTTTATTCAGAGATGAGACAGGAGAATTTTGTTTGTTGCATATGATCTGCAAGACATATACGCACAAAATATATAGGGTGGCGAATTCGAGAAATTCATGGTTTGTCCACAGTATGCGGTCAAACTTAACCAATATTTTCGAAAAATCAACATTTTAAAAGCATGACTTTTAAGGTTATTTGCAGCTCCTGACTTTATTTTTTGTTCAATCTTCATCATTATTTCACTGTTTATGCATTTTTATAAAACAAAAAAATTCATAGAAAAAAACAACAACATAATATGCAAAGGTCAAGGTCATATACCAATTATTATTATTTATATCGGCATAAAATAGCTCCAAATCTAAAAATATTTTATAGAAAGTATATGAACAAAAGTTTTAGTTTTCGAGGAGATCTTTCCATTAGTTTTTGAAGATCGGACTTCATTTGATCAAATGACCACAGTCCAAAGTTTGATCCTCTTATCAAACAATTGTATATCCATATGTTTTCTCTTTTTTGCTGCTCCTGACTTTATTTTTTGTTCAATATTCATCATTATATCACTGTTTATGCATTTTTATAAAACAAATAAAATCATAGAAAAAAAACAAGCATAATATGCAAAGGTCAAGGTCATAAACCAATTATTATTATTTATATCGGCATAAAATAGCTCCAAATCTAAAAATATTTTATAGAAAGTATATGAACAAAAGTTTTAGTTTGTGAGGAGATCTTTCCATTAATGTTTAGTTTTTGAAGACCGGACTTCATTTGTTCAAATGACAACAGTCCAAAGTTTGATCCTCTTATCAAACAATTGTATATCCATATGTTTCCTCTTTTTTGCTGCTCCTGACTTTATTTTTTGTTCAATCTTCATCATTATTTCACGGTTTATGCATTTTTATAAAACAAATAAATTCATAGAAAAAAACAACAACATAATATGCAAAGGTCAAGGTCATAAACCAATTATTATTATTTATATCGGCATAAAATAGCTCCAAATCTAAAATATTTTATAGAAAGTATATGAACAAAAGTTTTAGGATTCGAAGAGATCTTTCCATTGGTGTTTAGTTTTTGAAGATCGGACTTCATTTGATCAAATTACCACAGTCCAAAGTTTGATCCTTTTATCAAACAATTGTAAATCCATATGTTGCTTCTTTTTTGCAGCTCCTGACTTTATTTTTGTTCAATCTTCATCATTTTTTCACTGTTTATGCATTTAAATAATACAAATAAACTCATAGTAAATAACGATGAAAATATGCAAAGGTCAAGGTCATTATACCGATTATTTTTATCGGCACAAAATAGTTCTCAATCTAGAAATATTTTATAGAAAGTATATGAACAAAAGTTCTAGTTCGTGAAGAGATCGTTCTAATGATGTTTAGTTTTTGAAGATCGGACTTAATTTGATCAATTAACAAAAATATTCGAATAAAGTTAATATCAATCAATTATGTCTGCAGTTGAAACCAGTACTCTTACTAGTCAAGTTAAAGCGAAAACCAAGATGCCGCTTTGCGGTTCTAGTTTCTTTTATTATTTTTCCGCCGGTTTTTGTGAACGGCATATCGCCATGACAGAAAAAAGGCACAATTATGAAATTTCTACCAGTTTTTTCTACTTATATGAACTTAATCCTTACGTTGAGAAAATTTTCATTTTTGTCTTACTTTTCCCGCCAGGGGGCGTTTTGCATGAAATTCATTAATGGCTAATAACTCACTTATTTGAGGTCCGATTCAAATGCGGTTTTTTGTATTCTGTTCCTTGTTGATAGCCAAATAAAATATGATAGGTTTTGAGGGTACGTGTCGCTGAAAGTATTTGAGCTACAGAAGGTTGAAAGTTCGAACCTCGCAAAAAACTGTGCAAATGAGGGTAGGTCTACGAAAAACCTATCCATTTTTCTTAGAGATCAGAAAGATGAATTCTGTTTGCTGCAAATGATTTGCAAGACATATGCGCACAAAATATATGGGGTGGCGAATTTAAGAAATGTATGGTTTGTCCTCTGCAAATGGTCAAACTTCACTAAATTTTAGGAAAAGTAAAAGTTTCAAAAACATGTTTTTTATCGCTTCTGACTTTATTTTTTGTTAATTCTTCATGATATTTTCACAAGTTATGTATTGTTATGTCTGAAAGGGGATCACAATTAAAATTTTAAAAATAATTGAAAAGGTCAAGGTCATGTCACGAATCTTGTGTTTTTATTCGGCCCCAAATAGCTCAAAAACTAAAAATATTTCTTTGAGAGTATATGAACAAAAGTTTTAGTTATTCAAGAGCTCTTTCCAGTGATGTTTAGTTTTTGAAGATCGGACTTGATTTGGTCATTTTACGGCAGTCCAAAGTTTGATCCTTTTTTGGAATAATTGTAAATCAGTTTTTATGCTTCAAATTGTGATATATAAGAAATAGAATGTTCGACTAGTGCGACTTGCGTACTTGATTGAACTATTTGCTGCATTGCTAGGTACCTAATGGTAAAATTTTAATCAATTTTGTTTCTCATTTTGCCGCTAGGGGGCGCTTAGCTTGAAAGCACTCTTCTACTTATAACTCAAAAAGTTAAAGCCTGATCCAAATGCGGTTTATTGCATTATGTTTCTTGTTGATAGCCTAATAAAATATGATAGTTTATAGGTATGAGTGGCTGAAACCCTTTGAGCTAGCAACGGAAGGTTGAAAGTTCGAACCTCGCAAAAAACTGTGCAGATGAGGGTATGTGTACGAAAAACCTATCCGTTTTTGTTAGACATCAGATAGAATAATTCTGTTTGCTGCAAATGATTTGCAAGACATATACGCACAAAATATATGGGGTAGCCAATTTAATAAATGCATGGTTTGTCCTCTAGAAATGGTCAAACTTCACTAAATTTTAGGAAAAATTAAAATTTCGAAAAGATGTTTTTTGTCGCTCCTGACTTTATTTTTAGTTCATTCTTCATGATATTTTCACAAGTTATGTATTGTTATGTTTGAAAGGGCCTCACAATTAAAAAGTTAAAATGAAATTTCAAAGGTCAAGGTCATATTACGATAATTGTGTTTTTATTCGGCTCCAAATAGCTCCAAAACAAAAAATATTTTATTGAAAGTATATAAGAAAAGTTTTAGTTCTTGAATAGCCCTTTCCAGTGATGTTTAGATTTTGAAGATCGGACTTGATTTGGTCATTTTACGGCAGTCTAAAGTTTGATTCTATTTAGAACAATTGTAAATCAGTTTTTATGCTTCAAATTGTGATATATAAGGAATAGAATGTTCGACTAGTGCAACTTGTATGCTTCATTGAACCATTTGCTGCATTTTTAGGTACCTAATATTAAAATTTTACTCAATTTTGTTTCTCATTTTGCTGCTAGGGGGCGCTTGGCTTGAAATCTCCCTTTATTACTAAAATAATTAAAGTCTGATTTTTATGCAATTTTTTGCATTCTGTTCCTTGGTGACATCAATTTGAAACAACACTAAAATATTTATGCGATATTTCATGAAAATGATAGTAATTCATTGCAACATTAGTTCGTTATAATGTTAAGTGGCATATCGCATTGTCGCGTGTCATTTTATACTGTTGTGTGTCATTTGCAATTGTTGTTTATCGAGTACGATTGTCGTATGTCACCCTCATAAAGCAAGAAACACATATAATGTTGCAGTACCCGAAGTCTGTAAAAAAAGTTTTCAAGTTAGCGACTACATTACAGACAGGTAATACTTAAAAGTATTCTTCTTGGTAAAAAGTCTGCTTAAACATTGCGACAAAAATGTTTGAAAGATCACTGTATTCAACAGTATTCAAAAAGCCATTGAACGAAGAAATATGTTTTTCGAAACATGTGACTCGTGAACTGAATGGAATTGCTTTTGCGAAAACCGATGATATCGCAATAGCGATTCTAGTTAGGTTTTCGCACCTCGCAGTGCGAAAACCTATTGTTCTTCTTCTGTTTTATTTTTATTAGGTTTTCGCATCGCTGAGCGAAAACCTATTGTTCTTCTTCTGTTTTATTTTTTTAGGTTTTCGCACCACGCAGTGCGAAAACCTATTGTTCTTCTTCTGTTAACGGCATATCACCATGATGAAAAAAGACTTTCTGATTTTTTTACCAGTTTTGTCCTAAGATCTGAATTTGATCCTAACGTTGAGAAATTTTTCATTTTTGTCTTAGTTTTGCCGCTAGGTGGCGTTTTATAAAAATGACTAAGGGCTAATAACTCTGTTATTTGAGGTCCGATTCGAATGTTGTTTTTTGCATTGTGTTCCTTGTCAGAAACTTAATAAAATATGATACGACTCAATTATTTGCGTATATAAAACTTTCGTGCTACAGGAGGTTGAAAGTTCGAATCTCGAAAAAAACGATGAAATAAAGGTAGGTCTACGAAAAAAGTCCCCATTTTTTTCAGAGATGAGATAGGAGAATTTTGTTTGTTGCATATGATTCGCAAGACATATACGCACAAAATATATGGTGTGGCGATTTTAAGAAATGCATGGTTTGTCCACAGTACGCGGTCAAATATAACCAATATTTTCGAAAAATCATGACTTTTAAGGTTATTTGCAGCTCCTGGCTTTATTTTTTATTCAATCTTCATCATTTTTTTACTGTTAATGCATTTTCATAAAACAAATAAAATCATAGAAAAAAAATCACCCATCATATGCAAAGGTCAAGGTCATATACCAATATTATTATATTTATCGGCATAAAATAGCTCCAAATCTAAAAATATTTTATAGAAAGTATATGAACAAAAGTTTTAGTCTGTGAAGAGATTTTCATGGTGTTTAGTGTTGAAGATCGGAATCATTTGATCAAATGACCACAGTCCAAAGTTTGATCCTCTTATCAAACAATTGTATATCTATGTTTCCTCTTTTTTGCTGCTCCTGACTTTATTTTTGTTCAGTCTTCATTATTATTTCACTGTTTATGCATTTTTATAAAATAAATAAATTCATAGAAAAAAATCAGCATAATATGCAAAGGTCAAGGTCATATACTAATTATTATTATTTTTATCGGCATAAAATATCTCCAAATCTAAAAATATTTTATAGAAAGTATATGAACAAAAGTATTAGTCTGTGAAGAGATCTTTCCATTAATGTTTAGTTTTGAAGATCGGACTTCATTTGATCAAATGACCACAGTCCAAAGTTTGATCCTCTTATCAAACAATTGTATATCCATATGTTTCCCTTTTTTGCTGCTCCTGACTTTATTTTTTGTTCAATCTTCACCATTATTTCACTGTTTATAATTTTTATAAAACAAATAAAATCATAGAAAAAAATCAAGTATAATATGCAAAGGTCAAGGTCATATACCAATTATATTATTTTATCGGCATTAAAATAGCTCCAAATCTAAAAATATTTTATAGAAAGTATATGAACAAAAGTTTTTAGTCTGTAAGAGATCTTTCCATTGGTGTTTAGTTTTTGAAGATCGGACTTGATTTGGTCATTTTACGGCAGTCCAAGTTTTGATCCTCTTTAGAACAATTGTAAATCAGTTTTTATGCTTCAAATTGTGATATATAAGGAATAGAATGTTTGACTAGTGCGACTTGTATACTTGATTGAACCATTTGCGGCATTGCTAGGTACCTAATAGTAAAATTTTAATCAGTTTTGGTTCTCATTTTGCCGCTTGGGGGCGATTAGCTTGAAATCACTAATAATTAAAAAAAAAATGAAGTCTGATTTTTATGCGATTTTTTTGCATTCTGTTCTTCGGTGACATCAATTTGAAATGACACAAAAAAGATAATGCGATATTTCATAAAAATGATAGTAATTCAATGCAACAGTTGTTCGTAATAGTGTTGACTGGCATATTGCGTTGTCGTGTGTCATTTTATACTGTTGTTTGTCGTTTGCAATTGTTGTTTATCGAATACAATTGTCATTTGTCTCCATCATAAAGCTAAACACACAAATAACATTGCAGTACCCGAAGTCCGTAAAAAATGTTTTCAAGTTTACGACTACATAACAGACAGGTAATACTCAAAAGTATTCTTCTTGGTAAAAAGTCTGATTATACATTGCGACAAAAATGTTTGAATGATCACTGTTAACAGTATTCAACAAGCCATTGAACGAAGAAATATGTTTTTCGAATCATGCGACTCATGAACTGAATGCAATTGCTTTCATGAAAACTGATGATATCGCGATTTCATAACTGACAGGTAATACTCAACAATACTCTCTTGGGTAAAAAGTCTGCTTAAACATTGCGACAGAAACGTTTCAAAGATCACTGTTAACAGTATCAACAAGCAATTGAACGAAGAAATGTTTTTCGAATCATGCGACTCGTGAACTGAATGGAATTGCTTTCATGAAAACCGATGATATCGCAACTACATAACTGATAGGTAATACTCAAAAATCTTCTTTTGGGTAAAAAGTCTTCTTAAACATTGTGACAAAAGTGTTTGAAAGATCGCTGTTAACATTATAAACAAGCCATTGAACGAAGAAATATTTTTCGAATCATGCGACTCGTGAACTTAATGGAATTGCTTTTGCGAAAACCGATGATATCGCGATTGCGATTCTAGTTAGGTTTTCGCATCGCTGGGCGAAAACCTATTGTTCTTCTTCTGTTTTATTTTTATTAGGTTTTCGCATCGCTGGGCGAAAACCTATTGTTCTTCTTCTGTTTTATTTTTTTTTTTTTTATTATTTTTCCGCCGGTTTTTGTGAACGGCATATCGCCATGATAGAAAAAAGGCACAATTATGAAATTTCTACCAGTTTTTTCTACTTATATGAACTTAATCCTTACGTTGAGAAAATTTTCATTTTTGTCTTTGTTTTTCCGCTAGGGGGCGCTTTGTATAAAATCATAAAAAGAGGAGTAACTCTGTTATTTGGGGTCCGATTCAAATGCGGTTTTTTGCATTATGTTCACTGATGATAGCCTAATAAAATATGATAGATTTCAATGATTGGCGTACATAAATCTTTTGAGCTACGGAAGGTTGAAAGTTCAAACCTTACAAAAAATGGTGAAAATGAGGGTAGGTCTACGAAAAACCTATCCAGTTTTTTCAGAGATGAGATAGAAGAGTTCTTTTTGTTGCATATGATTTGCAAGACATATACGCACAAAATATATGGGTTGGCGATTTTGAAAAATGCATTGTTTGTCTTCTAGAAACGGTCAAACTTTACTAAATTTTGGGACAAATTAACATTTCTTGAACACATTTGTGTTGCTCCTGATTTTATTTTTTGTTCCTTTTCCATGAAATTTTCACACTTTATGTAGTTTAATGTCCTGAATGTTCCAGAGAAAAAAAAATTAAAAAATATTGCAAAGGTCAAGGTCATATCATGATTATTGGATTTTTAAACGGCCTCAAATAGCTCAAAAATAAAAAATATTGCAAAGGTCAAGGTCATATCATGATTATAGATCGGGCTTGATTTGGTCATTTTATGGCAGTTCAAAGTTTATCCTCTTTGGAAAAATTGTAAATTTGTTTTCAAAGTTTGAATTTAGTTATTTTTTTGTGCGATTATCCTGAAGTTTAAAATCTTATAATTCAAGTAAAATAATCTTGATCAAAATCGGTTGTGAAATGTAGTATCTATGACATGACAAAGTTAATGGTTTCTGGAGAAAAAAAAAGCTTCTTATCCTGACGAGGATTACCTGTATATGCAAGCTAAAGAGGCAGACTGTCTTATCTCAAGTAGAATGAGTACCGCTGATCAATTATGTAGGTCAGCCTTTGGAGATTGGTAGCTATGTTTAAAAGCAGACTGACTTATCTTAGCCACCAATGCAGTACACTGTTATTGAAGCGAATAAATCACTATAAGTTTCTGCTCTCATCCTTACCTCTCTATCTGTCTGTCTGTCTCTCTCTCTCACATAGATTTAATTGGGCATAATGAAAAATATAGCTATGAAAATCTCAACATTAATGTTTTTATGCTAGAGTCAGTTTTGCAAACAATAAGTAATGTGTACCTTTGCATATACCTTTCTACACAAGTTTTTAAAAGTGTATATATGATTGTAAGGTTACTTGATTTCTGAATACATCTCAGCCTTAGAAAATATCTGCATCATAACAATCATTTACGAATTTTATGAATTTCATATATAATAACTTTATTATGTGTATATACAGTGCGGCTTGTGTGCAAGTCGGCACACGGAACGCACGTTACACGGACACGGAACGCACGGTACACGGTGCGCGCACGTTACACGTTTGGTTCATATACACGATACGATCCATGCACGATACTAACGCTGCCAGTTTATTCGGTTAACTTGGTTTTCGTGCATTGACTTCTTTACGCGTCATTTAAAGGAGAAAGCTAAATGATCACTCATTATTGGGAGACAGACAAAACAACCATCCACTGATGATTTTACAAGACGTATAAAAAATCAATGAGTGTGGTTAGAGCGTCAGTTTTACTTTCTCTCCCCCCCCCCCCACCCCCTCTCCCTCTCTCTGTCATAGATGTAACATATAAATCACAATACACCACTACAGCATAGTTATAATACTGCTGTAATCAATTGATTAGGTAGAAAATACTTAAAAAATAGGATTTCAAATTAAAAAGTCAGTTGTATTGAAATCATTCAGTATTGTATTGAAAACGAGGACACTTTACGTAATCATAACAACAAAGTTGATAAACTACAGGCTAGATTCACGCGTATTTAGCACCTTGGAAGATAGAATTTTCAATATTAAGGGATTTTAATTATAAACATTGCATAAGTCTTACATAGGTTGGAAACATTAGCATTACAGGCAAAAAAAATCATCATGTGATGTACAGGTAATCAGCTAAGTAAGCTTTTAAATCAACCTAAATTTAAGTGTGAGATTAAAAAAAAAGAGAGAAACAGACAGGGAGAGAGACAGTGAAGTACCATGAGAATTAATCGAATACTGCACTGATACATAGATAGCATAGTGTAATAAACAATAACTGATGCTAGTCTAATAACAGAGTATCATGTTCGTGTAGAAAAAATGTGGTACCGGGTGACTCATGAAAGCAAATCAAAACAACTGTGTTACGGATTTTTACAAAGTATTAAAGTTTCAATGGAGAAAGATTATATAGATATGGCATGGTTTCTTCTATAAAATGATTGTCATGTTATATATACTAATGACAACATGCTTATAGGTGATTTGACCAACCAGTAACACACATCCTTATATACACATGATCTAGGATAGGATACGGATATGAAGTAAGTTTATAATATTGTATTTTATTGGGCACCAAATTGCACCAAATCAAAAAAACATGATTTGGTGATGTAATATTGGTAAAAATTTGATCTTTTTTGGTTACTATTTCTTTTGCTTCAAATTGTGATGTATAAAGAAAAGTATTCGACTTGTGCTTCTTGTATACTTGACTGAACTTTCTTCAATGGTGGATTATTTTAGACATTTCGTGTGTTCGTGTCTTCATTCCGAAAGGCAAAAGGCGAAATAACAAAAACATGCCATTATGTCGTTATTTTACCTTTTGCCTTTCGGTGCAAAAACACGAAAACACAAAATATTCCAGGCGAAATAATGAAATTTTAACAGGCAAAGCAAAAAAAAGTACCCTAATTGAATAAAAACTTTCCTCTTTGAATGTTTCATGTTTGCAGGTAGAAACCATTTCATTTTGGCGCCCTTTAGTTGTCGTGTTCTTGTGTTCGCACCCTAAACCTGAAAGGCGAAGACACGACACTGTAGCAGATTTCGTGTTGTCGTGTTTTTGCGCATCAAAAGGAAAAGTCGAAATAATAAGATAGCACTATGGTTTCGCCCTCCGGTTTCTATTTGTATATATGATCAGGGGACTGTGGTGGCTGATTTCTGCCATTTCGCCCGAAAGGCGAAATAACGAAAAATGCCACAATGTCTTTATTTTGCCTTTCGGGGCAAGGACACGACAACACGAAACATGTCAAGCGAAATATACATTTTTTAAAGGCGAAAGGACAAAATGTTTCGTCTTTGAATGCTTTGAGTTTCTCCCTCCAGATTCTCATCCTATATAGGGTCACCAGTTTCCTGCTTTGTGCATATAGTCAGCAGTTTCCAGCATGTCTTACATAAGAACTTGCTTATATCATATATAAATTGAACTTTTCCATACTAATTTTTTCAGTATTACATTTTCATATAATTATTTACTCTATGTTCTTTATGTCAGCAGATTCTTCAGTGATTAAGAATAACCACGGATGGCAAAACCAGAAGTGTTGTCATTTTGTTCCTTCAACTTTTTTGTTAGTCGAAAACACTACAACAGGAAATCTGCTATATCGTGGTGTCTGATGTTTATAACCCCGGACATGAAACACTCAAAGATGAAACTTTTCTTTCCTTCACCTATTAAAATTTTGTTATTTTGCCAGGCATATGTTGTGTCTTTGACCCAAAAGCAAAAGGCGAAATAATGACAATATGGCATCTTTTCATTCTTTCGCCTATTAGGGTCAAGATACAATATAAGACAGATAAATGGTTCTGACATAAAAGGTTTCGTACTGCTAACAAGAAACATTCAAAGACGATACTTTTTTTCATTCGCCTGTTAAAATTTTGTTATTTTGCCTGGCATATTTAATTTCTTCACAACGACAATATGGCATGTTTTGTAATTTCACCTTTCGCCTTTCAGAGTGAAGACAAGAACACACTAAACTGCAGAAATCCTAATTTACTGCATTTCTAAAAACTAAAATGTAATATGTAAATAAATTTGTTTATCGTTTTGCTGCTGTTGGAGATTTTGCTTAATATCATTTTTGTGTAGCCTGACTATAGTATAGGGGTTACTTTGTATGTTCCTTTCAATGACACGGAGTGCAGTGCGCAAGAACCATAACTCTACCTTGTGCACTTTTTGAGTTATTCCCCTTTGATAGAATTTCTTGTCCGGAGCATAACTTTGTCACAATAAGTTTGAATGACTTGAAACTTCATATGTATGTTCCTTGCAATGACGCCAAGTGCAGTGCACAAGAACCATAACTTTGATAGAATTTCTTGTCCGGAGCATAACTTTGTCACCATAAGTTTGAATGACTTGAAACTTCATATGTATGTTCCTTGCAATGACGCGGAGTGCAGTGCGTAAGAACCATAACTCTACCTTGTGCACTTTTTGAGTTATTTCCCTTTGATAGAATTTCTTGTCCAAAGCATAACTTTGTCACCATAAGTTTGAATGACTTGAAACTTCATATGTATGTTCCTTGCAGTGACGCGGTGTGTGCGCATGAACCATAACTCTTCCTTGTGCACTTTTTTAGTTATTTCCCTTTGATAGAATTTCTTGTCCGAAGCATAACTTTGTCACCATAAGTTTGAATGACTTGAAACTTCATATGTATGTTCCTTGCAGTGACGCGGTGTGTGCGCATGAACCATATGTCTACCTTGTGCACTTTTTGTGTTATTCCCCTTTGATATAATTATCCCTAGGGGGCGTTTTGTAAAAGTCACTAGAGGCTAATAACTCTGTTATTTGAGGTCTGATTCAATTACGGTTTTTTGCGTTGTGTTGCTTGTCATAAGCCTAATCAAATATGATACATTTCAATTTCTATTGTTTAAAAATGTGATTGAATTGCGAAAACCGATGATATCGCAATTCTGATTGCGATTCTAGTTAGGTTTTCGCATCGCTTGCGAAAACCTATTGTTCTTCTTCTGTTTTATTTTTATTAGGTTTTCGCATCGCTTGCGAAAACCTATTGTTCTTCTTCTGTTTTATTTTTTTTTTTATTTTTATTTTTATTATTATTTTTCTAACCTTTTTTTGTGAACGGCATATCACCATGATAGAAAAAAGTCACATTTCTGATTTTTTTAACAATTTTGTCCTAAGATCTGAATTTGATCCTCACGTTGAGAAACTTTTCATTTTTGTCTTAGTTTTGCCGCTAGGTGGCGTTTTCTAAAAATGACTAAGGGCTAATAACTCTGTTATTTGAGGTCCGATTCAAATGCGGTTTTTTGCATTGTGTTCCTTGTCAGAAACGTAATAAAATATGATACGTTTCAATTATTTGCGTATATAAAACTTTCGTGCTACAGGAGGTTGAAAGTTCGAATCTCGAAAAAATGATGAAATAAAGGTAGGTCTACGAAAAAAAGTCCCCATTTTTTTCAGAGATGAGATAAGAGAATTTTGTTTGTTGCATATGATTCGCACGACATATACGCACAAAATATATGGTGTGGCGATTTTGAGAAATGCATGGTTTGTCCACAGTACGCGGTCAAACATAACCAATATTTTCGAAAAATCAACATTTTAAAAGCATGACTTTTAAGGTTATTTGCAGCTCCTGACTTTATTTTTTATTCAATCTTCATCATTTTTTCACTGTTAATGCAGATTTATAAAAAAAATAAAACCATAGAAAAAAAATTACCCATAATATGCAAATGTCAAGGTCATATACCAATTAGTATTATTTATATCGGCATAAAATAGCTCCAAATCTAAAAATATTTTATAGAAAGTATATGAACTAAAGTTTTAGTTTGTAAAGAGATCTTTCCATTGGTGTTTAGTTTTTGAAGATCGGACTTCATTTGATCAAATGACCACAGTCCAAATTTTGATCCTATTATCAAACAATTGAATATCCATATGTTTCCTCTTTTTTGCTTCTCCTGACTTTATTTTTTGTTCAATCTTCATCATTATTTCACTGTTTATGCATTTTTATAAAACAAATAAAATCATAGAAAAAAAATCAAGCATAATATGCAAAGGTCAAGGTCATATACCAATTAGTATTATTTATATCGGCATAAAATAGCTCCAAATCTAAAAATACTTTATAGAAAGTATATGAACAAAAGTTTTAGTCATTATTGGAAATTGTGGCTGAGTCGAAATAAAGTGTTCAAGTTGATTAGGTTAAAAGCGAAAACCGAGATACCGCTTGCGGTTCTAGTTATTATTATTTTTCTAACCCTTTTTTGTGAACGGCATATCACCATGATAGAAAAAAGCCACAATTATGAAATTTTTACCAGTTCCTTATATTTATCTGAACTTGATCCTAACGTCGAGAAAATTTTCATTTTTGTCTTATTTTTGCCGCTAGGGGGCGCTTTGAAAAAAATCAACAAATGCTAATAACTCTTTTATTTGAGGTCCGATTCAGATGTGGTTTTTTGCATTGTGTTCCTTGTCAAAAGCCTAATCAAATATGATAGGGAACAAAAATTTGCGTATATAAAACATTTTGACTACGGAAGGTTGAAAGTTCGAACCTCGCAAAAAACAGTGAAAATGAGGGTAGGTCTACAAAAAAAGTGCCCATTTTTATTGGAATTGAGATAAAAGAATTTTGTTTATTGCATATGATTCGCAAGACATATACGCACAAAATATATGGGGTGGCGAATCCGGGAAATGCATGGTTTGTCCACAGTACGCGGTCAAACATAACCAATATTTTCGAAAATTCAACATTTTCAAAGCATGACTGTTAAGATTTTTGCAGCTCCTGACTTTATTTTTAGTTCAATTTCTATGAAGTTTTTACATTTAATGTAAAACTATGATCTTAAGTGTCACATAATATAAAAAGTAAAATGTATTGTAAAGGTCAAGGTCATATTAGGATAATTGTATATCAATTCGGCTTGAAATAGCTCAAAATCAAAAAACAATTCATAAACAATATATGAACAAAAGATTTAGTTTTAGAAAAGTTCTTTCGAATGATGTTTAGATTTTGAAGATCGGACTTGATTTGGTCATTATACGGCAGTCTAAAGTTTGATCCTTTTTTGGAATAATTGTAAATCAGGTGTTATGCTTTAAATTCTGATACATAAGAATAAAAAGTTTGACTTGTGCGACTAGTATACTTGATTGAACTATTTGCTGCTTTGCTAGGTACCTAACAGTAAAATTTTAATCAATCTTCTTTCTCATTTTGCCGCTAGGGGACGCTTTTCTTGAAATCATTCTTTTGCTTATAACTCAAAAAGTTGAAGTCCGATTCGAATGCTGTTTTTTGCATTCTGTTCCCTGTTGATAGCCTAATAACATATGATAGGATTCGAGGGTCTGTGTGGCTGGAAGCTTTTGAGCTACGGAAGGTTGAATGTTCGAACCTTGCAAAAAAAACACAAAAAAAACAAACTGTGCAAATGAGGGTAGGTCTACGAAAAACCTATCCGTTTTCGTTAGAGATCAGATAGAAGAATTCCGTCTCTGGCATACCATTTAAAAGACGTATACACACAAAATATATGGGGTGGCGAATTTAAGAAATGTGTAGTTTGTCCACTAGAAACGGTCAAACTTCACTTAAATTTAGGAAAAATTAAAATTCCAAAAACATGTTTTTTGTCGCTCCTGACTTTATTTTTTGTTTATTCGTCATGAAATTTGCACACGTTATGTATTGTTAAGTTTGAAAGATTTTCACAATTAAAAATTAAAAAAAAAACATTGAAAAGGTCAATGTCATATTACGATATTTGTGTTTTTATTCGGCCACAAAGTGCTCCAAATATAAAAATATTTCATTGAGAGTATATAAACAAAGGTTTTAGTTCTTGAGGAGCACTTTCCAGTGATGTTTAGTTTTTGAAGATCGGACTTGATTTCTTCATTTTACGGCAGTCCAAAGTTTGATCCTTTTTTGGAATAATTGTTAATCAGTTTTTATGCTTCAAGTTGTGATATATAAGAAAAAGAATGTTCGACTAGTGCGACTTATATACTTGTTTGAACTATTTGCTGTTTTTGCAATTTTGTTTCTAATTTTGCCGCTAGAGGGCGTTTTGCTTAAAATCACTCTTTTGCTTATAACTCAAAATGTTAAAGTCTGATTGAAATGCGGTTTTCAGCATTTTGTTCCTTGTTGACAGCAACACAGAATGTGATGGATTTCAAGGGATAGGGTATGGGAAAATATTTGCACTAGAAGAGTTTGAATGTTCTAACATTGAAAAAAAAAAAAAAAAACTGTGCAAATGAGAGTAGGTCTTCAAAAACCTTTTCGTTCTATTTCATATTGAAAATTGTGGCTGAATTGAAATAAAGTGTTCAAGTTGATTGGGTTAAAAGCGAAAACCGAGATACCGCTTGCGGTTCTAGTTAGGTTTTCGCATCGCTTGCGAAAACCTATTGTTCTTCTTCTGTTTTATTTTTTTTTTTTTTTTTTTTATTATTATTTTTCTAACCTTTTTTTGTGAACGGCATATCACCATGATAGAAAAAAGTCACATTTCTGATTTTTTTACCAGTTTTGTCCTAAGATCTGAATTTGATCCTAACGTTGAGAAAATTTTCATTTTTGTCTTAGTTTTGCCGCTAGGTGGCGTTTTGTAAAAATGACTAAGGGCTAATAACTCTGTTATTTGAGGTCCGATTCAAATGTGGTTTTTTGCATTGTGTTCCTTGTCAGAAACTTAATAAAATATGATACGTTTTAATTATTTGCGTATATAAAACTTTCGTGCTACAGGAGGTTGAAAGTTCGAATCTCGAAAAAACGATGAAATAAAGGTAGGTCTACGAAAAAAAGTCCCCATTTTTTTCAGAGATGAGATAGGAGAATTTTGTTTGTTGCATATGATTCGCAAGACATATACGCACAAAATATATGGTGTGGCGATTTTGAGAAATGAATGGTTTGTCCACAGTACGCGGTCAAATATAACCAATATTTTCGAAAAATCAACATTTTAAAAGCATGACTTTTAAGGTTATTTGCAGCTCCTGACTTTATTTTTTATTCAATTTTCATCATTTTTTCACTGTTAATGCATTTTTATAAAACAAATAAAATCATAGAAAAAAAATCACCCATAATATGCAAAGGTCAAGGTCATATACCAATTATTATTATATTTATCGGCATAAAATAGCTCCAAATCTAAAAATATTTTATAGAATGTATATGAACAAAAGTTTTAGTTATTCAAGAGATCTTTCCATTGGTGTTTAGCTTTTGAAGATCGGACTTCATTTGATCAAATGACCACAGTCCAAAGTTTGATCCTCTTATCAAACCATTGTATATCCATATGTTTCCCCTTTTTTGCTGCTCCTGACTTTATTTTTTGTTCAATCTTCATCATTATTTCACTGTTTATGCATTTTTATAAAACAAATAAAATCATAGAATAAAAATCAAGTATAATATGCAAAGGTCAAGGTCATATACCAATTATTATTATTTTTATCGGCATAAAATAGCTCCAAATCTAAAAATATTTTATCGAAAGTATATGAACAAAAGTTTTAGTTTGTGAAGAGATCTTTCCATTGGTGTTTAGTTTTTGAAGATCGGACTTGATTTGGTCATTTTACGGCAATCCAATTTTACGGCGATCCTATTTAGAACAATTGTAAATCAGTTTTTATGCTTCAAATTGTGATATATAAGGAATAGAATGTTTGACTAGTATACTTGATTGAACCATTTGCTGCATTGCTAGGTACCTTATAGTAAAATTTTAATCAGTTTTGGTTCTCATTTTGCCGCTTGGGGGCGATTAGCTTGAAATCACTATTAATAATTAAAAAAAAATGAAGTCTGATTTTTATGCGATTTTTTTTGCATTCTGTTCTTCGGTGACATCAATTTGAAATGACACAAAAAAGATAATGCGATATTTCATAAAAATGATAGCTATTTAATGCAACAGTTGTTCGTAATAGTGTTGACTGGCATATTGCATTGTCGTGTGTCATTTTATACTGTTGTTTGTCGTTTGCAATTGTTGTTTATCGAATACAATTGTCATTTGTCTCCATCATAAAGCTAAAAATACATATAACATTGCAGTACTCGAAGTCCGTAAAAAATGTTTTCAAGTTTACGACTACATAACAGACAGGTAATACTCAAAAGTATTCTTCTTGGTAAAAAGTCTGATTATACATTGCGACAAAAATGTTTGAATGATCACTGTTAACAGTATTCAACAAGCCATTGAACGAAGAAATATGTTTTTCGAATCATGCGATTCATGAAGTGAATGAAATTGCTTTCATGAAAACTGATGACATCGCGATTTCATAACTGACAGGTAATACTCAACAATACTCTCTTGGGTAAAAAGTCTGCTTAAACATTGCGACAGAAACGTTTCAAAGATCACTATTAACAGTATCAACAAGCCATTGAACGAAGAAATATGTTTTTCGAATCATGCGATTCATGAAGTGAATGAAATTGCTTTCATGAAAACTGATGACATCGCGATTTCATAACTGACAGGTAATACTCAACAATACTCTCTTGGGTAAAAAGTCTGCTTAAACATTGCGACAGAAACGTTTCAAAGATCACTATTAACAGTATAACAAGCCATTGAACGAAGAAATATGTTTTTCGAATCATGCGACTCATGAACTGAATGGAATTGCTTTCATGAAAACTGATGATATCGCGATTTCATAACTGACAGGTAATACTCAAAAATCTTCTTTTGGGTAAAAAGTCTTCTTAAACATTGCGACAAAAGTCTTTGAAAGATCGCTGTTAACATTATAAACAAGCCATTGAACGAAGAAATATTTTTCGAATCATGCGACTCGTGAACTTAATGGAATTGCTTTTGCGAAAACCGATGATATCGCGATTGCGATTCTAGTTTTAATTATTTTTCTAACCTTTTTTTGTGAACGGCATATCACCATGATAGAAAAAAGTCACATGTATGAAATTTTAATCAGTTATTAGCACGTATTTGGAAATGATCCTAACGTTGAGAAAATTTTCATTTATGTCTTACTTTTCCCGCCAGGGGGCGTTTTGCATGAAATTTATTAATGGCTAATAACTCACTTATTTGAGGTCCGATTCAAATGCGGTTTTTTGCATTCTGTTCCTTGTTGATAGCCAAATAAAATATGATAGGTTTCGAGGGTACGTGTCGCTGAAAGTATTTGAGCTACAGAAGGTTGAAAGTTCGAACCTCGCAAAAAACTGTGCAAATGAGGGTAGGTCTACGAAAAACCTATCCATTTTTGTTAGAGATCAGATAGAAGAATTCTGTTTGATGCAAATGATTTGCAAGACATATACGCACAAAATATTTGGGGTGGGGAATTTAGGAAATGTATGGTTTGTCCTCTGGAAACGGTCAAACTTCACTAAATTTTAGGAAAATTTAAAGTTTCAAAAACATGTTTTTTATCGCTTCTGACTGTATTTTTTGTTAATTCTTCATGATATTTTCACAAGTTATGTATTGTTATGTCTGAAAGGGGATCACAATTAAAAAGTTAAAAAATAAATGAAAAGGTCAAGGTCATATTACGATTATTGTGTTTTTATTCGGCCACAAATAGCTCCAAAACTAAAATTATTTCATTGAGAGTATATGAACAAAAGTTTTAGTTCTTAAAGAGTTCTTTCCAATGATGTTTAGTTTTTGAAGATCGGAGTTGATTTGGTCATTATACGGCAGTCCAAAGTTTGATCCTTTTTGGGAATAATTGTAAATCAGGTTTTATGCTTCAAATTCTGATACATAAGAATAAAAAGTTTGTCTTGTGCGACTAGTATACTTGATTTAACTATTTGCTGCTTTGCTAGGTACCTAACAGTAAAATTTTAATCAAATTTCTTTCTCATTTTGCCGCTAGGGGGCGCTTTTTTTGAAATCATTCTTTTGCTTATAACTCAAAAAGTTGAAGTCCGATTCGAATGCGGTTTTTTGCATTCTGTTCCCTGTTGATAGCCTAATAACATATGATAGGATTCGAGGGTCCGTGTGGCTGAAAGCTTTTGAGCTACGGAAGGTTGAATGTTCGAACCTCGCAAAAAAAAAACAACTGTGCAAATGAGGGTAGGTCTTCAGAAACTTTTTCGTTCTGTTTCATATTGAAAATTGTGGCTGAGTTGAAATAATGTGTTCAAGTTGATTAGGTTAAAAGCGAAAACCGAGATACCGCTTGCGGTTCTAGTTATTATTATTTTTCTAACCCTTTTTTGTGAACGGCATATCACCATGATAGAAAAAAGCCACAATTATGAAATTTTTACCAGTTCTTTATATTTATCTGATCTTGATCCTAACGTTGAGAAAATTTTCATTTTTGTCTTATTTTTGCCGCTAGGGGGCGCTTTGAAAAAAATCAACAAATGCTAATAACTCTGTTTTTTGAGGTCCGATTCAGATGTGGTTTTTTGCATTGTGTTCCTTGTCAAAAGCCTAATCAAATACTATAGGTTTCAAAAATCTGCGTATATAAAACTTTTTGACTACAGAAGGTTGAAAGTTCGAACCTCGTAAAAAACAGTGAAAATGAGGGTAGGTCTACGAAAAAAGTGCTCATTTTTATTGGAATTGAGATAAAAGAATTTTGTTTGTTGCATATGATTCGCAAGACATATACGCACAAAATATATGGGGTGGCGAATTCGGGAAATGCATGGTTTGTCCACAGTACGCGGTCAAACTTAACCAATATTTTTGAAAAATCAACATTTTCAAAGCATGACTGTTAAGATTTTTTGCAGCTCCTGACTTTATTTTTAGTTTAATTTCTATGAAATGTTCACATTTAATGTAAAACTATGTTCTTAAGTGTCACATAATATAAAAAGTAAAAATGTTTTGTAAAGGTCAAGGTCATATTAGGATAATTGTATATCAATTCGGCTTGAAATAGCTCAAAATCAAAAAACAATTCATAAACAATATATGAACAAAATATTTAGTTTTAGAAAAGTTTTTTCTAATGATGTTTAGATTTTGAAGATCGGACTTGATTTGGTCATTTTATGGCAGTCCAAGTTTTGATCCTCTTTAGATCAATTGTAAAACAGTTTTTATGCTTCAAACTGTGATATATAAGGAATAGAATGTTCGACTAGTGCGACTTGCGTACTTGATTGAACCATTTGCTGCATTGCTAGGTACCTAATGGAAAAATTGTAATCAATTTTGTTTCTCATTTTGCCGCTAGGGGGCGCTTAGCTTGAAAGCACTCTTCTACTTATAACTCAAAAAGTTAAAGCCTGATCCAAAATGCGGTTTATTGCATTATGTTTCTTGTTGATAGCCTAATAAAATATGATAGTTTCTAGGTATGAGTGGCTGAAACTTTTTGAGCTAGCAACGGAAGGTTGAAAGTTCGAACCTCGCAAAAAACTGTGCAGATGAGGGTATGTGTACGAAAAACCTATCCGTTTTTGTTAGACATCAGATAGAAGAATTCTGTTTGCTGCAAATGATTTGCAAGACATATACGCACAAAATATATGGGGTAGCGAATTTAATAAATGAATGGTTTGTCCTCTAGAAACGGTCAAACTTCACTAAATTTTAGGAAAAATTAAAATTTCGAAAAGATTTTTTTTGTCGCTCCTGACTTTATTTTTAGTTCATTCTTCATGATATTTTCACAAGTTATGTATTGTTATGTTTTAAAGGGCCTCACAATTAAAAAGTTAAAATGAAATTTCAAAGGTCAAAAAAAAAATTTTTTAAATTAAAAAAATTTTTTCTTGAATAGCCCTTTCCAGTGATGTTTAGGTTTTGAAGATCGGACTTGATTTGGTCATATTACAGCAGTCCAAAGTTTGATCCTTTTTTGGAATAATTGTAAATCAGTTTTTATGCTTCAAATTGTGATATATAAGGAATAGAAGTTCGACTAGTGCGACTTGTATGCTTCATTGAACCATTTGCTGCATTTCTAGGTACCTAATAGTAAAATTTTACTCAATTTTGTTTCTCATTTTGCTGCTAGGGGGCGCTTTGCTTGAAATCATCCTTTATTACTAAAATGATTAAAGTCTGATTTTTATGCAATTTTTTGCATTCTGTTCCTTGGTGACATCAATTTGAAACAACACTTAAATATTTATGCGATATTTCATGAAAATGATAGTAATTCAATGCAACATTAGTTCGTTATAATGTTAAGTGGCATATCGCATTGTCGCGTGTCATTTTATACTGTTGTGTGTCGTTTGCAATTGTTGTTTATCGAGTACAATTGTCGTATGTCATCCTCATAAAGCAACACACACATATAATGTTGCAGTACCCGAAGTCTGTAAAAAAAGTTTTCAAGTTTGCGACTACATTACAGACAGGTAATACTTAGAAGTATTCTTCTTGGTAAAAAGTCTGCTTAAACATTGCGACAAAAATGTTTGAAAGATCACTGTATTCAACAGTATTCAAAAAGCCATTGAACGAAGAAATATGTTTTTCGAAACATGTGACTCGTGAACTGAATGGAATTGCTTTTGCGAAAACCGATGATATCGCATTAGCGATTCTAGTTAGGTTTTCGCATCGCTTGCGAAAACCTATTGTTCTTCTTCTGTTTTATTAGGTTTTCGCACCTCGCAGTGCGAAAACCTATTGTTCTTCTTCTGTTTTATTTTTTTTTTTTTTTTTTTTTTTTATTATTTTTCTAACCCTTTTTTGTTAACGGCAAATCTCCGTGATCAGAAAAGCCACATTTATGAAATTTTAATCAGTTTTTACCACGTATTTGAAGATGATCCTAACGTTGAGAAAATTTTCATTTATGTCTTACTTTTTCCGCTAGGGGGCGTTTTGTATGAAATTTATAAATGGCTAACAACTCAGTTATTTGAGGTCCGATTCAAATGCGGTTTGTTGCATTCTGTTCCTTGTTGATAGCCTCATAAAATATGATAGATTTTGAGGTACGTGTCGCTGAAAGTTTTTGAGCTTTAGAAGGTTGAATGTTCGAACCTCGCAAAAAACTGCGCAAATGAGGGTAGGTCTACGAAAAACCTATCCATTTTTGTTAGAGATCAGATAGAAGAGTTCTGTTTGCTGCAAATGATTTGCAAGACATATACGCACAAAATATATGGGGTGGCGAATTTAAGAAATGAATGGTTTGTCCTCTAGAAACGGTCAAACTTCACTAAATTTTAGGAAGAATTAAATTTTTAAAAACATGTTCTTTGTCGCTCCTGACTTAATTTTTAGTTCATTCTTCATGATATTTTCACAATTTATGTATTGTTATGTTTGAAAGGGCTTCACAATTAAAAAGTTAAAAAATAAATGAAAAGGTCAAGGTCTTATTACGATTATTGTGTTTTTATTCGGCCCCAAAGAGCTCCAAAACTACAAATATTTCATTGAAAGTATATGAACAAAAGTTTTAGTTCTTCAAGAGCTCTTTCCAGTGATGTTAAGTTTTTGAAGATCGGGGTTGAATTGGTTGAGTTATGGCAGAAAGGCGAAAAGTGTACTTTTAACGAAATTGAAACGCTGTAGTTTCATGAACTTTGAGTCAAAAATTATGATTTCTTCAGGATTAAGACACTGAAAAGTGAAGTGATGTATACTGCAAGGAATATTTGTTTGGTCACGTGATTATGACGTCATGCATATTTAAGCAAGAATTATTAAAAAAATCATATAAAATCGGCAAGTTGACGTATGAAGTTGAAATTTGCAGGAATGCCGTAGCCTACGGTGTGCAAAAAGTCCTGAAAATTTCAGATGATTCCTTCAACAAACATGGCAGATATTCATGTTTTTCGGATAAGGGCTTGTACACGAAAATCTAGCAAGTTGAAGTAAGAAAAGAAGGCGGTTATTGGGTTGGTTACCCTCTATCCGGACGTTCCTACGCAGGAAATACTGCCCGTGTTGAAAGGTGAATTGCGATGCGTATTTGAGAGAATGAGGTGCATTTTAGGATGCAATTGTGTACACCAGGACCGATAAGCATATTGCCTTTGTCATTTCGGCTTTCTCCAAACTTTTATTATTAGGTTTTCGCACCTCGCAGTGCGAAAACCTATTGTTCTTCTTCTGTTTTATTTTTTTTTTTTTATTATTTTTCTAACCCTTTTTTGTTAACGGCAAATCTCCGTGATCAGAAAAGCCACATTTATGAAATTTTAATCAGTTTTTACCACGTATTTGAAGATGATCCTAACGTTGAGAAAATTTTCATTTATGTCTTACTTTTTCCGCTAGGGGGCGTTTTGTATGAAATTTATAAATGGCTAAAAACTCAGTTATTTGAGGTCCGATTCAAATGCGGTTTGTTGCATTCTGTTCCTTGTTGATAGTCTCATAAAATATGATAGATTTTGAGGTACGTGTCGCTGAAAGTTTTTGAGCTTTAGAAGGTTGAATGTTCGAACCTCGCAAAATACTGCGCAAATGAGGGTAGGTCTACGAAAAACCTATCCATTTTTGTTAGAGTATATGATATTTCATTGAAAGTATATGAACAAAAGTTTTAGTTACTTACTTTTCCCGCTAGGGGGCGTTTAGTATGAAATGTATTAATGGCTAATAACTCAGTTATTTGAGGTCCGATTCAAATGCGGTTTTTTACATTCTGTTCCTTGTTGATAGCTAAATAAAATATGATAGGTTTCGGTGGTAGGTGTCGCTGAAAGTTTTGAGCTACAGAAGGTTGAATGTTCAAACCTCGCAAAAAACTGCGCAAATGAGGGTAGGTGTACGAAAAACCTATCCATTTTTGCTAGAGATCAGATAGAAGAATTCTGTTTGCTGCAAATGATTTGCAAGACATATACGCACAAAATATATGGGGTGGCGAATTTAAGAAATGCATGGTTTGCCCTCTAGAAACGGTCAAACTTCACTAAAATTTAGGAAAAAATAAAAATTTAAAAACATGTTTTTTGTCACTCCTGACTATATTTTTGGTTCATTCTTCATGAAATTTTCACAAGTTATGTATTGTTAACTTCTAAAGGGCTTCACAATTAAAAAGTTTAAAATAAACGCAAAGGTCAAGGTCATATTACGATAATTGTGTTTATATTCGGCCCAAAATAGCTCCAAAACTATAAATATTTAATTGAAAGTATATGTACAAAAGTTTTAGTTCATGAAGAGCTCTTTCCAGTGATGTTAAGTTTTTGAAGATCGGATTTGATTTGGTCATATTACGGCAGTCCAAAGTTTGATCCTTTTTTGGAATAATTGTACAACCGTGTTTATGCTTCAAATTGTGATATATAAGAAATAGAATGTTTGACTTGTGCGACTTGTATACTTGGTTGAACTATTTGCTGCATTGCTAGGTACTAATGGTAAAAGTTTACTAAATTTTGTTTCTCATTTTGCCGCTAGGGGGCGCTAAGCTTGAAAGCACTCTTCTACTTATAACTAAAAAAGTTGAAGCCTCATCCAAATGCGGTTTATTGCATTATGTTCCTTGTTTATAGCCTAATAAAATATGATAGTTTCTAGGTATGAGTGGCTGAAACTTTTTGAGCTAGCAACGGAAGGTTGAAAGTTCGAACCTCGCAGAAAACTGTGCAGATGAGGGTATGTGTACGAAAAACCTATCCATTTTCGTTAGACATCAGATAGAAGAATTTTGTTTGCTGCAAATAATTTGCAAGACATATACGCACAAAATATATGAGGTGACGAATTTAAGAAATGCATGGTTTGTCCTCTAGAAACGGTCAAACTTCACTAAATTTTAGGTAAAGTTAAAGTTTCAAAAACATGTTTTTTATCGCTCCTGATTTAATTGTTGGTTCATTCCTCATGATTTTTTCACATGTAATGTATTGTTATGTTTGAAAGGGACTCACAATTAAAAAGTTAAAATGAAATTTCAAAGGTCAAGGTCATATTACGATTATTATGTTTTTATTCGGCTCCAAATAGCTCCAAAACAAAAAATATTTCATTGAGAGTATATGAACAAAAGTTTTAGTTCTTGAAGAGTCCTTTCCAGTGATGTTTAGTTTTTGAAGATCGGACTTGATTTGGTCATTTTACGGCAGTCCAAGTTTTGACCCTATTTAGAAGAATTGTAAATAAGTTTTTATGCTTCAGATTGTGATATATAAGGAATAGAATGTTTGACTAGTGTGACTTGTATACTTGATTGAACCATTTGCTGCATTTCAAGGTACCTAATAGTACAATTTTACTCAATTTTGTTACTCATTTTGCTGCTAGGGGGCCGCTTGGCTTGAAATCACCCTTTATTACTAAAATAATTAAAGTCTGATTTTTATGCAATTTTTTTGCATTCTGTGCCTTGGTGACATCAATTTGAAACAACACCAAAAATGTTTGAAAGATCACTGTATTCAACAGTATTCAAAAAGCCATTGAACGAAGAAATATGTTTTTCGAAACATGCGACTCGTGACTTGAATGGAATTGCTTTCGTGAAAACTGATGATATCGCGACTACATAACTGACAGGTAATACTCAACAATATTCTTATGGGTAAAAAGTCTGCTTAAACATTGCGACAGAAATATTTGAAAGATCGCTGTTAACAGTATCAACAAGCCATTGAACGAAGAAATGTTTTTCGAATCATGCAACTCGTGAACTGAATGGAATTGCTTTCGTGAAAACCATTGATATCGCGACTACATAACTGACAGGTAAACTCAAAATTATTCTTTTGGGTAAAAGTCTGCTTAAAATTGCGACAAAAATGTTTGAAAGATCGCTGTTAACAGTATTCGAAAGCCATTTAACGAAGAAATATGTTTTTCGAATCATGCGACTCGTGAACTGAGGTAAATTGCTTTTGCGAAAACCGATGATATCGCGATAGCGATTCTAGTTATTATTATTTTTCTAACCCTTTTTTGTGAACGGCATATCACCATGATAGAAAAAAGCCACAATTATGAAATTTTTACCAGTTCCTTATATTTATCTGAACTTGATCCTAACGTTGAGAAATTTTTCATTTTTGTCTTATTTTTGCCGCTAGGGGGCGCTTTGAAAAAAATTAACAAATGCTAATAACTCTGTTATTTGAGGTCGGATTCAGATGTGGTTTTTTGCATTGTGTTCCTTGTCAAAATCCTAATCAAATATGATAGGTTTCAAAAATCTGCGTATATAAAACTTTTTGACTACGGAAGGTTGAAAGTTCGAACCTCGCAAAAAACAGTGAAAAGGAGGGTAGGTCTACGAAAAAAGTGCCCATTTTTATTGGAATTGAGATAAAAGAATTTTGTTTGTTGCATATGATTCGCAAGACATATACGCACAAAATATATGGGGTGGCGAATTCGGGAAATACATGGTTTGTCCACAGTACGCGGTCAAACTTAACCAATATTTTCGAAAAATCAACATTTTCAAAGCATGACTGTTAAGATTTTTTGCAGCTCCTGACTTTATTTTTAGTTCAATTTCTATGATATTTTCACATTTTATGTAAAACTATGTTCTTAAGTGTCACATAATATAAAAAGTAAAAATGTATTGTAAAGGTCAAGGTCATATTAGGATAATTGTATATCAATTCGGCTTGAAATAGCTCAAAATCAAAAAAAAATTCATAAACAATATATGAACAAAAGATTTAGTTTTAGAAAAGTTCTTTCTAATGATGTTTAGATTTTGAAGATCGGACTTGATTTGGTCATTTTACGGCAGTCCAAAGTTTGATCCTTTTTTTTCGAATAATTGTAAATCAGGTTTTATGTTTCAAATTTTGATACATAAGAATAAAAAGTTTAATTTGTGCGACTAGTATACTTGATTGAACTATTTACTGCTTTGCTAGGTACCTAATGGTAAAATTTTAATCTATTTTCGTTCTCATTTTGCCGCTAGGGGGCGCTTTTCTTGAAATTATTCTTTTGCTTATAACTCAAAAAGTTGAAGTTCGGTTCGAATGCGGTTTTTTGCATTCTGTTCCCTGTTGATAGCCTAATAACATTTGATAGGAATCGAGAGTCCGTGTGGCTGAAAGCTTTTGAGCTACGGAAGGTTGAATGTTCGAACCTCGCAAAAAAAAAAAAAAACAATAAAAAAAACCTGTGCAAATGAGGGTAGGTCTACGAAAAACCTATCCGTTTTTTTTTTAGAAATCAGATTGAAGAATTCCGTCTCCTGCATACCATTCGAAAGACGTATACACACAAAATATATGGGGTGGCGAATTTAAGAAATGCGTGGTTTGTCCACTAGAAACGGTCAAACTTCACTTAAATTTAGGAAAAATTATAATTCCAAAAACATGTTTTTTTTGTCGCTCCTGGCTTTATGTTTTGTTTATTCGTCATGAAATTTTTACACGTTATGGTTTGTTAAGTTCGAAAGGGCCTCACAATTAAAAGTTAACAAAACATTGAAAAGGTCAAGGTCATATTACGATAAGTGTGTTTTTATTCGGCCCCAAAGTGCTCCAAATCTAAAAAATATTTCATTGCGAGTATTGAACAAAAGTTTTAGTTCTAAATAGTTCTTTCGTATAATGTTTAGTTTTTGAAGATCGGACTTGATCTGTTCATTTTACGGCAGTCCAAAGTTTGATCCTTTTTTGGAATAATTGTTAATCAGTTTTTATGCTTGAAATTGTGATATATAAGAAAAAGAATGTTCGACTAGTGCGACTTATATACTTGTTTGAACTATTTGCTGTTTTTGCAATTTTGTTTCTCATTTTGCCGCTAGAGGGCGTTTTGCTTAAAATCACTCTTTTGCTTATAACTCAAAACGTTAAAGTCTGATTGAAATGCGGTTTTCAGCATTTTGTTCCTTGTTGACAGTACCAAAACTGTGATGGATTTCAAAGGATAGGGTATGGGAAAATATTTGCGCTAGAAGAGTTTGAATGTTCTAACATTGCAAAAAAGAAAAGGGAAAAACATGTGCTAATGAGAGTAGGTTTTCAAAAAACCTTTTCGTTCTGTTTCATATTGAAAATTGTGGATGAGTTGAAAAAAAGTGTTCAAGTTGATTAGGTTAAAAGCGAAAACCGAGATACCGCTTGCGGTTCTAGTTTTTATTATTATTTTTCTAACCTTTTTTTGTGAACGGCATATCACCATGATAGAAAAAAGTCACATTTCTGATTTTTTTACCAGTTTTGTCCTATAATCTGGATTTGATCCTAACGTTGAAAAAATTTTCATTTTTGTCTTAGTTTTGCCGCTAGCTGGCGTTTTGTAAAAATGACTAAGGGCTAATAACTCTGTTATTTGAGGTCCGATTCAAATGTGGTTTTTTGCATTGTGTTCCTTGTCAGAAACTTAATAAAATATGATACGTTTCAATTATTTGCGTATATAAAACTTTCGTGCTACAGGAGGTTGAAAGTTCGAATCTCGAAAAAACGATGAAATAAAGGTAGGTCTACGAAAAAAGTCCCCATTTTTTTCAGAGATGAGATAGGAGAATTTTGTTTATTGCATGTGATTCACAAGACATATACGCACAAAATATATGGGGTGGCGATTTTGAGAAATGCATGGTTTGTCCACAGTATGCGGTCAAACTTTACCAATATTTTCGAAAAATCAACATTTTCAAAGCATGACTTTTACGGTTATTTGCTGCTCCTGACTTTATTTTTTGTTCAATCTTCATCATTATTTCACTGTTTATGCATTTTCCTAAAACAAATAAATTCGTAGAAAAAAATCAAGCATAATATGCAAAGGTCAAGGTCATATACCAATTATTATTATTTTTATCGGCATAAAATAGCTCCAAATCTAAAATATTTTATAGAGAGTATATGAACAAAAGTTTTAGTCGTTGAAGAGATCTTTCCATTAATGTTTAGTTTTTGAAGATCAGACTTCAATTGACCAAATGACCACAGTCCAAAGTTTGATCCCCTTATCAAACAATTGTATATCCATATGTTTCCTCTTTTTTGCTGCTCCTGACTTTATTTTTTGTTCAATCTTCATCATTATTTCACTTTTATGCATTTTTATAAAACGGATAAATTCATAGAAACGAAAATCAAGCATAATATGCAAAGATCAAGGTCATATACAAGTTATTGTTATTTTTGTCGGCATAAAATAGTTCATTTGATCAAATGACCACAGTCCAAAGTTTGATCCTCTTATCAAACAATTGTATATCCATATGTTTCCTCTTTTTTGCTGCTCCTGACTTTATTTTTTGTTCAATCTTTGTTCATTATTTCACTGTTTATGTATTTTTATAAAACAAATAAAATCATAGAAAAAAGCAAGCATAATATGTCAAGGTCATATACCAATTATTGTCATTTTTATTTGCACAAAAAAGCCCCAAATCTAAAACGATCTAATATGATACGTTTCAATTTCTGTTGCATAAAAAAGTGATTGAATTGCGAAAACCGATGATATCGCAATTCTGATTGCGATTCTAGTTAATATTGATCTACGAATTAACGTGATAAATCTAAATTCACACTAGCTGTTCCTAACATTATGAAACAAAATAATAGCACTGACTGATTATGCAGTCGCATTTTCCCTCTATGTCTAAAGTGTCCGCGTTTTCAGTCTATTAAAGTCTACTGTGTCTGCTTGTTGTGTCTTTTGCTAATATTTTTATCCTTCACAACATTAATATAATTTGAAAATATGAACAAAAATACAGCGTTCGCTTTTCCCTGTATCTTATATACCGTCCGCCTTTCCTTATATGTTACATATCGTCCGCTTTTTCCTTCTTTGTCTATTGTGTCAACGCGTTTCGTCACTTGCTTATATCTTTCCTCTTTATAATATTAGTATATCATGAAAATGTGATAAAAAAATACAGCGTCCGCCTTTTCCTTATTTGTTACATACCGTCCGCTTTTTCCTTATATGTTACATATCGCCCGCTTTTTCCTTTTATGTTACATATCGTCCGCGTTTCCCCCTCTATGTCCTTAATTAGTGTCCCACGGTGCATAACCATATCAGCAGACTTTCTGCGAAAATCGCTATATCGGCAGGATCTCTGCGTTCGCACCGGTCATTCTCTGCCATAAACACAAACACACGGTGGACAGATGGCAGAAAAGGGGGTCAGTGGTCACTTTTAACAGGTGAGTTGCTCAATATTAAGTGGCTCACGGAATATAAGAATATACTTACTATGTATATGCGTGTAAACTTTTCAAATATCAGAGACTGCGCTCTGAAACTCGGACAAAACAGTTTCGTGATGTACCAACATGGAACACAACCTCGGTACTTTCGTCAGGCTTTAGCGAGTCATTGCTTTGATTACGTCCATAATATGAACATCGTGCGTATTCTTTTAGATATATTTTTCAATGAGGTACTGATAAATTGGCCGATATTCATGTAAATTTCTTGATAAGCCCCTACTTTCGGTATTGTTTGTGCACGGTAGGTCTCTCTGCACATCACTTTTTGAAGCACGGACAGACTCTCTGCATTTGCCACAGACAGGCTCCCTGCATTTTGCCAGCGATTGTTTATTTTTTAAAGTATAACTGCTAGCGTGCTTATATTTTATTGCTGTGAAGTAACATTTTCATTCTTCTTGCCCTTCATTTGTTTCAAAACACACCATTCATTATCTTTTATTCAAGAAGCAGGATAGCTTGTCAGTTTTGTGACGATATATGTCAACAAGTTAATACACATTCACACTCTGTGGCTGCAAATATCCTTGAAATACAAAGTTTTTCTTCCTCGTATGTATATTGTTCATTCATACAGAAATAAAACTAAAACATCGGCGTAATCGCGTTGCTACGGTAACTGAAAGTGTTATTTAAGTAAATATCTATTTCTAAAAAAAAAAAAAAAAGTCATAGTCCTTCCAAACTTGTAAAATCGTCAACATAAAATGTCACTGCATAAATACTCTTAGGCTTTGAAATAAAAACGGGTGTTTGTAAATCTAATGACTTTACAGTATTTTTTTTCCTCGTAAAAATATAAAAACCATCGGTATTGCAAATTATATGCATGGAATTTTCTTTTACATTTCGTTACCCATAGAACTATCCTATTTAAATATTAAATTCTTACCTCTATATCAAGAAAGGTGTAAGTTCTTTTTACTAAGCAGAGAAACATCTCTGAAAATTTTATTTATTGTCCTTAAAAAACAATTACATACACGTAATTATGTTTTCAGTATTTTATTGACCATGACTACTTCACTTCACTTCTTTGTTTCTAAATCCTATGAAATAGGTATATATGAAATAATTCAAATTAAATGATAATACTGTATTATATGTTAATGTTAATAACTAATTAATTACTTTTTTCTTCCAAATAGTTAGTCAAAACAACTACCATTCAAAAATAGTCATGGAAAACTTTATTGTGCATCACTGACATTGTATAATGCTATGTATATGTTTTTGTGTTGACGATGTACACTGTACAAGTCAGAAAATAAAAGATGTTCTGTTCTGTTCTGTTAAAAGTGACCATTATTATGTATATTTTTGTCGTATTTTCTCCAGTAACAATTAATGACAATTCCATCATTATACCCAGTGAGTGTCTTGGTATTTTGTTTTTGTGTCAGTAACAACTTCCATTCACAACCACATGTAATGATGAAGCACATTTGGCCTAGTTCTGTTGTTGGTTCCTGATAGTTGCATCATTCTATAACGCGATTATTAGATGTCTCTGTTGATTAGCACGATTCAATTAAAAAGACTGAATACTGTTGATAAATCAATGTATGTCTTCACTTTCGTTTTGTCAAGCATTTTAATGTATAAACTGATAACGTTTGCACCTCGTGTGCTTAAAATTAATGGATTTATTGATACACCATTTTTTTTTTTTTTTTTTTTTTTTTAACCTTCCAGCTGGCTTGCGGTAGGTCGGTGGTTCTACCCGGGTACCTCTGTGTACTCGGGGTCTTCCTCCACCTGTAATTAGCTGGACGTCGCTATATGATTGAAATACTATCGCAGCGACGGTAAACCCCATTACAACAACAACATTTTTTTTTAAAGTAACGTGTTAGTATGGCACTTATTTCTTTGGTGCGCGTTTAGGTATTAGCAATGCAATTAAAAATATGAGAATAATTGTAATTACCAGTACTCTAGAGGAAATTTAACTCTTATATTTTTATCGACAATATGAGCTAAGATAGTTACAAAGTAAGTGACATATACATACTTTTAATAGATTTATTTCTGACTACGAAAACAATACAAATTGCATATAAAGTATGAAAAGTGAAAGCACAAAGAAGGGGTAAGGATCCATTGAATTACCCCTTTCCGTAAACAATAAGAGAACATGGCTTGCAGAGAGCCTGTCTGTGTGGCAAATGCAGAGAGTCTGCCTGTGCTTCAAAAAGTGATGTGCAGAGAGACCTACTGTGCACAAACAATACCGAAAGTAGGGGCTTATCAAGAAATTAACATAATATCGGCCAATTTACGGTATCTCCTCGAAAAATATACCTAAAAGAATACGTACGATGTTCATATTATGGACGTAATCAAAGCAATAACTCCCTAAAGCCTGTAGAGAGTACCGAGGTTGTGTTCCATGTTGGTACATCACTAAACTGTTTGTCCGAGTTTCAGAGTGCAGTCGCTAATAATTGAAAAGTTTACACGCATATACATAGTAAATATTTCTAATATTCAAGCCTACTTAGCAACTACCTGTTAAAAGAGACAATTGATTCCTTTTTCTGCCATCTGTCCATCGTTGTGTTTGTGTCTATGGCGGAAGAATGACCGGGCGAACGCAGAGAGCCTGTCGGTATAGTGATTTCCGCAGAGAGTGTCCGCGTTTTCAGTCTATGCATATTGTGTCTCTTGCTTGTGTCTTTATTCTTCGTAATATTGATATATCCTGAAAATCTGATAAAATCACAGCGTCCGCCTTTTCCTTATATGTTACATCCTCGTCCGCTTTTTTGTTTATGCCATTTTCCCTTTTATGTTTAGTGTCCACGTGTTTAGTCTATGTCTGTTGTATCCGCGTGTTGTATTTCTTGCTATATTTTTATTTTTCATAATATTATTATCCTAATATACCGTCCCCGTTAGAGCGTCCGCCTCGGGATCGAGCAGGAGGTCGCGGGTTCGATCCCGGCCGCGACATACCAAAGTAGAAAAAAATGGTTCTGTTATAGCTCCCTTGCTTGGCGCTCAGCATATAAGGGTAGTTCCAGGACTGGTTTTATCGGTGTCAGGATAATGCGACTGGGTGGTGTCACATGTCTACGGCGTGATACTGCAGTGTGGCAGCACTATATCTGTCTCAAGTAGACATCGTCTCCAAATGACTGAAATACTATCGGTGTGACGTTATTCCCGCCAACTCCCCAAAAAAACCACCAACACCACACCACCAAAACAACAAACAAACAACAACAAAAAAAACCCAAAAAAACACAACACCTAATTACTATTTAACATGATTTATATTTAATGCAAAAGTGAATTTGAATGTAATTTAAACATCCACTTTTCCCCTAAATATAAATAATCAAGAGAGAGAGAGAAGAAAAGCAAAAAACTCAAGACAAACTTACATAACCATGTATTTTTATCATATTTTCATCCTTTTTATCATCATCATTTTTAAGTTTTTTTTGTTATTTTATCAAATAGAACAATTGAAAATAAGATATTGTTGATTTTAGGAAAAGTAAAAGTGAGTTTAATATGAACAACATTCGAGTGTAAAATTGATATTGACGTATATGACTGGAATACTGTCTGTAGGACGTTAAACCCAACAAACAAAATCTTGTAAAATGTCCTTCTTTGTTTAATTGTCCGCGTAAGACGTCCGCGTTTTAGACCCTCCGGTGCTGTGCCCATACCCGCTTTTCCCGAAGAAAACGCAGGGAACCAGGTCGCAATGCCAAGAAGCATGGCGGCGATAGAAATTCCGCTTCGAGATACTGACGAGGTTTTATACTTTATTTACTAAATTACATACATTTTATTTAAAACTTACATATTTAGGTGCTGTTTTATCTTTTTGACTGAATTACTACTATAATTTAGTCACCGAAATGGTTAAGATGGTTATTTAATAAAATGCGGATTTCAAGTAAATGCTAATTATTTTTTCCCACCTTTGCATTTGTTTAGAATAAATCACATTTATTATTATCTCGCTGTTTTGATAATATCTTCATGACCGTCTCTGAAACTGTTTTCAAGTTTCTTTTTCGACTCACTCAAGTCTATTCCATTTTAAAAACGCCTTTTAAATATACAGGATCACATCATTTAGTAAGTCATTGGTTATGGTGGGGTTGCGGTCAATTCGTAACCAAACCAACTTGTAACCCTTTTTTTTCAGGTTGATTCATAAACATTTTCAGGTCAATTTGTAACAATTTTCAAAGCAATGGTCAATTCATAACCATTTTTACCGGTCGATTCGTAACCTCCAACAAATTGCCGATGCTATATTAAGTAGGATTTAATTGTAATAGATAATGATGTCAAAGATAAATTTCAGTTTTTTGTACATATTAGATCTAGATGAAAAATGAGTATTATTAGTAATGGAGCGCTGGACTCCATTTCTTGATCGCTAAAAGGGGGCTTTATTTCTACAATATGAAAAATTTCATCTTTTTCAAATAAAAGTTCATGTTATTAGGAAACACAAATATTTTGTTGAAAATATAAGTTGTTTAAAGCAAAATAAATGTTTTATTATTTACATGAAATTGGTACATGTTTACAAATCACGGCACTATCACAGTGCTCCAGTAGGATTGAAAAGGGCCGGGTGGTGGTGCCTAATAGGGCACTTTGAGGCGCGTGAGCCGATTGGGGGGGGGGGGGTACCCCAAGAAAATTGTTTAAATTTTTAAACGGGGTCACACGACTTACCGAAATACCAAAATACTTCCGAAAAAACCCCGGAACCCCCAAGATAAGGGATAGCCATTATATTGTAGGGCTTTAAAAAAGTGTTAGAATGCTATGTTTGAGGCTTGTTATGAGTGTTTTGATAAGCCTGCGTTAGGCTATCCCAATTATCTGGGTATTCCGGTTTTTTTTGGAAGTATTTTGTTATTTTCGGTAAGTCGTGTGACCGATTTCTAACCCTTGAGAAGCCATCTCCTGCATTTTCAATTTCAGACAAGAAATTTTGTTTTACAACAGCTTTTGTACATTTCTTCCAATTAGACAGTTATGTAGGTCAGTGGTCCACTTATATCTTTTGAAAACAAACAAACTTCAACATTTTTTTTTTCAAATTAAGATTTAAAAAGGTCTGCAAGAATGACTTATTTATGTTGAGATTTGAAAGTTGTTTGGGAAAAAATTTGTGCAAAAGTTAAAAAAAAATCAAATTTGCATCAACGTTCTTTGATAAAAATCTTCATTTCAAAATTTTCAATAAAAATAAAACCAAACAGAAAATAATATGAACTGGCATTTCAAATTTTTTTTAGCCTAAAGAACAATTTTAAAAATTGAGCATCCAAGACTTTCCCTCAGAAATTGTGAAAATCCCCCATTTTTTTCATATGTCATTAATTTATAATGAAACAATTTAATATAAGAGGTTTCATATTTGTGATATACTATTACATTATTATTATATGAAAAAGGCATGGTAAATTCACCAGAAGCAGGTGTCTCAGTTTGGAGGAAAAAAAAATTTATAAATTTTAAAATTTTTTAAAAAAATAATGAAATTCCCAATTTTTTTTATTTTTTTTTTTAATTTTTTAAAATACTTCTAAAACATGAAGAGTTTTCCAATTTAACAGGGTTTTTTCAAACGAAAATTTTTAAAGTTAATTAATTTTGTAACTCAGATAAAATTTTTAATTTTTTTTCTGAAAATTATTGCTTTTAATTAACCCCCAAGACCCTTTTTTATAACTTTTTTTAAAAAAAGTTATTGGGGTTTTTTTTGATTTTAAAAGGGAAAAATTAATTTATTTTTTTTTTCAATAGATCTTTGATATTTTTTTTTTTTTTTTTTTAAAAAACATTTTGTTCAATGCTTACCCCCCCACTTACAATCATATTTTGAAGTACAAAGACACCTTTTTAAATAATGGGTAAATCTGCATTTAATTTTTTTTATATCAATATTCATGTTTAAAAACACTACTAAATTTTTTTGCCCCTTTTTTTTTCTGAAAAAAATTTTCAGTGCATGTTTCTTCAACATCCCGTAAAAGAAAAACAAAGTTATATTCAAGCATCTTTTTTTTGTATTAAAATGTCAAGGCAGTTAAAATGAAAATTAAAAAAAAGTTTTTAAATTTTGAAATTTTCGATGCAAATGCCAATCTGAAAATTTTACAAAAATTTTTGTCAAATTAGGATCTTTTTCGTTTTAAAAAAGTCCGTAGAAGAATTTCTTTTTTTCAAAATTTAAAAAACCCCGGCTTTAAAAGGGTTGTAGGTTTTCCCAAAAACATCAGCAATGGTAGCCAGGCCCCTTTCCATGCAAGGGATTCCTGATAGCCCCCCGTTGTGTATCTAATTTCCGGGTTTTTTTTTAACAGACAGGGGGACACGAAAAAGGAGGGGGCAATTTGGGACTAAAGGAAGGGGCATTTGCCGACAAAAGGGGCACATGCTGGGGGACAAAAGGGAGTGGGGCCCCGGGGCCCCGGGTTTTAAGGTAGTGGGGCACTGTATCATTTAGGCCATTTCATTTTTTGTGAAATGGATTTAAAATTTTTAAAATTAAAATTTTTAAACCTTTTTTTTTTTAATGTTAATATCAAAAAAGACATTAATATTTTAAATTAAAAAACAATCCATGTGTGTTTGGGGGAGGTGTTAATTTTACTTGTCATATGCCCGGGAGGGGTGTGGTTAAAGTGCCATCGACGTTAATGTCGGTTGTATTGTTGATTAAAAAACTATGTCACAACAGGTGTATGCAAATAAAAATGATGATACCCAAAAAAAGCAATACATTTCAAAAAATTTTTTTTTCCTGTTCACCTAGAAAGTTTTTCCTTGGGTTTTTTCCCTGCAATAAGAAAGTTTCAAGGGAAAATAAAAAATAAAATTCCCTACAATTTTAACTTTCTCTGCATTTATTCCCCCAATCCAAGGGCGTCATTTTTCATTAAAACCCCCGATTTAGAACGAATGAAATGATTGGTTAAATGAAGAATTATGGGGGGGTGAAAATGATGAAAGTCATCCTAACC
>CM037782.1:66910893-66941453 GCA_021229015.1 Solen grandis
AAAAGGGTAAAAATAAGATCGACATTTTATAACACAGTACGGTTTGATTTCTTTACACCTTTTTAAATTACCCCGCCTTCTTATCCCCATCAAACTGTTTTCTTCCCATTTCTATAATTGGTTTGATTATTTATATATATATATAAAATATATATATATAAAAAAAAGATTTTCAAATTCAAGATTCAATATTTTTTTCAAAACCCCAAAGGTCATTGACCTTTGGGGTATCATTAAGGCGACAGTAAACATACATTTACATACATATACAACATTAATTTTAAAATTATTTAAATATAAAAATGTACGTCAAACGGACAATTTAAAAAAACCCTTTTGTATACAGCAAATATTCATTTTAAATTACTTTTTTTGATTTTATATTTAGTTAAAGAAAAATTTCACACAATTGTATTGAATTTAAAAAATAAAGGGCAAGAAAAGGGGGAGAGAGAGAGAGAAATAAATAATTATTTAAACCCAAATCATTTAATTTAAACAATCCCATAAATCACTTAACCAATAAATTACTCCCTTTTCAGTCTTAAAAAAGGAAAAACAATTTTTCAAACAGATACTAAACTTTTACAATTTTTATATAATAATTCCCCCGTCCCTTGTCGAAACGAAAACACAGGAGATCAAACAAAACAAAAATAAAAGTAGCATCTACCATTCTTATTAAAAGGTACATAAGTAAAAGTTTACAAAATACAACATTCTATGTTAATCGGTTCATTTGCCTTGTCATGAACATACATAAATAAACACATCATTACTGAACATTTCATATAATCAAATTATAAGTTACCGTCATCAATTATTCATCATTACTATTATAATAAAGCCACGATAGCAAATATCATGACCTGAAATTTTACTAGCAATTATTACTATTGTGCGTGTGAAAATAATGATCACCGGTGTAAGATCATGGATTACACGAATTTTGAAAACACGTGCTAAATATTGACATGAACAACAAATATGGAACATTTGCCTGTGATTAATGAAGTGAGGGGATTTTTTCTTTTAATTTTGATTGACAATCTGATATATAACGGCCTGTAATAAAGAAATAAGTCGTTGTTCTTTGAAAAAAGAGATGGAGGATACTGAAAACAAAGGAGGAGAAAAGAGGCATAGCAGGAGCAGCATTGGATAGGTAAGCCTTTACTTGACTTTGGGATATCTGTTCTAAGTTGTTAAACTCTAGATTTAAAACTCTGCTTAATTTAATTTACTAGAGAAAATAAATTTGATTTTTTTTGTCTAAAAAACACTGACGAAATACCACACCACAGCTATGTAATGTACAAGAATAGAACATACAACTTTAATAATATGCAAATAACCAAACACACTATATGGACTATAATTTAATGGCTGAATATGTGTTCAGATCTATTAACAAAACATTAACGTGACCACTCATATATTAAGACTATCTATGGAAAACAATTTCTCATTCAAAAGCTTTGGTTACAAATATACCAAGTTTTTTTCATATTTGACATTCGTACTTGTAAATAATTCAATAAGTTTTATACATGTTGGTCTTTATAGTAATAAGAGGGTATTAATTCTTTTCTTAATTTGTCATATAATTTGCATTCAAAAATAAAGTGAAATTCATCTTCTGACATATTACAAAAAGTACAGTTTCTTTCATCAATTTGTGTAGCAACAGGCCTGTTCAGGGGCCGCCGTGCCGAGCGTTACAGTCACGGACTAAAATCTCTCAGCCCCTCACCGCTGTGGGCTCGAATCCCGGTAGGACTTCGATTTTCATGTGAGGAAGCCTTCCAGCGGTAGGTCGTGGTTACCCGGATATCTCTGTGTACTCGGGTCTTCCTCCACCTGTAATTAGCTGGATGTCGCTATATGATTGAAATACTATCGCAGCGAAGGTAAACCCCAATACAACAACAACAACAAACAACAGCCTGTTCCATCTCCCAAATTTCAATATGCAATCTATGGGATGAAACGCGTAAACGAGATAGGTTTATTCTGTATTTACTGTAATTTATTTCATTTAAATATGGTTGAAATTTAAAATCTGCATTTGTCTATAAAACAATGCTCTACTTGGATCTTGTAAATTAACTATTCCATTTTTGTAAAAATTGATCATGTATTCTTTGTTTTGCTAATAACAAAAATACCTTTCATTTCCAACTGACTGTGAATACCAGACATCAGCAAAACCCAGATAGAACAATACATTTCTTAATAGAGAACACCAGTTTTTACATTCAGGTTTGCTTAACAATTCTTGATACAATGCATTATAAATGATTTTTATGTATATGCAATTCATGATGTTTGTATGTTGTGACACAAATCCGAATATAAAATGTTTACAAATGCTATTTATATTTATAGGTAGATGTATGTCATAAGCGTGCCGTCTTTGCTATCCTAATCATTTGCATTTAGGTTAACGATACGGGACTTTATATCATCTTTTTTTTTTCTTTTTTTCACCCTAATAGATATCCTAATTTTTTGTTTCGCTAGGATACTGAATTGGGATTTTTTTTCTCTGACACACTAAATTCATTACTATATCTATCAAACTGTTTGCTATGTATTAATTTGAACATTACCGAAACTATTTACTTAGACTAACGTTATTCATTAATGATGTACGTATTTGAATTTTTCTCATATAAATTAAATGACGTATACTATATTTCGTCTGTTTTTATTATAAACCATTGATATTGTGTTATCAAAACTATACAGACCAAACCATGTAATACAAACAAATACTATGGATCCATTTATTTTTTCAGTATTATTATTGAAATGATCCATTTCAATACAAATTAAATACGTGCCCATTGTAATCACGGGTATATATATGTAATAATTATGTGTTTACTTGGTAATGCTTCCCAAAATGTATGGGCCTTAATGTGTATATGAAAATAAACTGTAAACCTTTTGTTTTACTTCATGTGAGTCACGACGTGCATTTGTGTATTACTAAATAGTAATGAGACGTCCGTGGACATTCGAGTTTGAGAACTAAGGGACACCTGTACTTCTAAGATTTCTCATAAAGTTTCAAATATATTTCAAAAACAATGAATCATAATTATTGGTTAATAAATTGAATGTTTCCCAATTAAATCATTGTAAAATATAAACAAGACATAAACTTGAAATCAATGGGGGGGGGGGGGGGGTCAATTTAGATCAGCTCGAATTCCACCAACAATAATTAGCTCTAAGTAATATTTATTACGTAATAAATCTTACGAGAGATTCATAATTGTTTGCTTCTCTAATAAAATTACCCAAATATTTGATACGAACTATTCAAGTAAATGATTAAATTTGACACTTTATTTCCCTAATAATTAACCATATTTGTTAAGTAATGAAATATTTTGGTACTTTTATTAGAACCATTATGGTTTCGGTTGCTTAATTTTGTCAGAATTCTTCAAAATCCATCCGACTATTTAGCAAAGATGTTCGGTGTGAAAAAGAAAAAAAAACAAAAAAAAAAATCGTGTTTTTTTTTTACCTCTTTAAATAATTACACTAACTGGTCATAAAGGATAGTGCCAGGACTGGTTGGCCCGGTGTCAGGATAATGTGAGTGGGTGTGGTATCATGCCACATGTCCCACTGCGTGATACTGCAGTGTGTAGCACTATATCTGTCTCAAGTAGACATCGTCTCCAAAGACTGAAATACTGCGAGTGGCTTTTAAATCCAATAAACAAACACTGGTGAAGTCATTGGATTAAAATGATTGCTAAAAATTGGTAATCCATTTTTTAGTTCTTAAACAGCTGACGTTAGACTCGAATTTGTCTAAAGTGTCAACGGAACTATTATATATTGTGATGCAGCAGAACAGAAATATAGCTTTTCTTGAACTCGATCGTTTACAACGATACATGAATATACGAATACATAATTCATTAAATAAATTCAAGACATGACAGAAGCTAAAACTGGGAAACCTTAATGTTATTATAAAGAACCAGACTATAATAATCTTGTAGTTAAACACGTGTACACGCGCTTCATTATTTATATGATGTTTATTTTACTACGGGGAAATTAATGTGTTTCCCGAAAAGGGCGTTAACGGAAATGGTTGTTTTCGTGTGTAACGTGACCTACACTTGCCGAGTTTATTTGCCAGGAGAGATAGACTTCACCAACATTAACGACGGAGAGTGGAAAGATTTTTTTTTATTATTTCTACCAATAATCTGTGAACGAGCTGCGTTAAATATGCTGGATTAACTTGTACAAATAATAACTTTAACGCTTGGTTACAGATGTACGAATCTGTTGGAATAAACCGAAGCACGCGGACCCCCCCCCCCCCCCCCCCCCCCCCCCCCCCCCCCCCCCCGGCTTGAATTGGACGAAACTTCACTTCACAAGATTGATCTATCATGCCTTACCAACCGAATGAGATATTTGCTAAAGGTCACTTTTTTAGCTAGTGAGACGAAATACCAAGTCATGCAATAAAGGTCAATAATGCCATTACTTAAAATGGTCTCTATGGTATGCTAATAGTGCTAAAAAAACCAAAATGATTTTAGAGATCCAAGCTTTATACCCTAAACTCCGAAAGAGCATTGAGATGAGAAATCATGGGGATTTCATTGTTTAGAGAGTGTATTTAAAGACGACATCATTGGTATTTATGACTCCCCTCCCTCCACAACAAAGTCGTGGGGATATACTGAAGTCGTGTCTTTCTGTAGACACAATCTTGTCCGCCCTCCATAATCCCCGGCTTGAAATGGACAAAACTTCACAGGATTGATCAGTATCAAGTCTTAGTTGTGAATATCGTCAGCACGTTTAGGTTGGTTGATTTATCACAGAGTTATGGCCATTTGTGTTTTAACATTTTGTATATATAATTCGCATATATTCTTGTCCACACTTTATCTCCAAAACCCCTGACTTGAATTTGATGAAATTCAATAGGATTGCAAGCAATCAAAGGGTTTTACGAGTACTTTAAACTTAAAGTACAGATACATAGCGAGTAGTTGAAGTGCCTTGTCCAAGAAGTATAACTAAACATGATTTTTTTTATTATCCCTTTTTTAGTTATAATTATCCTAGGATAGAATGCAGGTTTTTTTGTAGGTATGGACTACTCTTTTTTTAAACAAAGCAAAATGCTGGGATGTCCCGTCATCTTAAGTGATAGTTCTAGTTGTCTTTTGAAGAAATTAGTTCATTATAGGTATACTCAATGAAAAAAATATTTTACCTTACAATTCTACATTTGGTTGTATTTTTTATAATAACCATCATTATCATTGCTCTTGTTATCAAACTCCAGTGCTTCAGTATTATGGCAAATGGAATACACGATTCCTGTCATAAACTGAATTAAAAAAATACTTTTATTTTCACGCATTGTGAGGCATACCATTTAAATGACTGCAAAATCATTAAATTTTTGTTCACATTAAATTTCGTTGATGATGTAATAACGGGAATTTTGTGAGTACACCTATTCATGGATTCATGTTTTAGAAAGCATGGTGTCTATGAAATGAACGGTTTCCGTGGGGTTTGAAATTCGTGGTTTAAACCTTCGGAATCCACTCATTCCGTCTCACTACACGACATCCTATAGATAATATATCGACCGACCATGGGTATTCGACGATGTCTTCGTATTAACGTATTGCGAGTAGGATGTTTAGAGAAACCGAGACGAGCAACCACTGCACACTCTCACCCCCGAAGCAGTTTCTTTCACTGATCAGCACAGTAAAAGAAGCGCAGTGTGACGTAATCGCGGTGAGGAGTGTCTCGACATTTAGAGAAATCTCAGAGGTATTATTTTTTTTTTTTTTTTTTTTTGCAAAATAATTCATGCTACAACGCGAGTCTAACTTTTCGCTCAATCGTTCTATATATCTTCAGTGACATTTTTAAGTACTATATAAAAAAAAACACAATAAAAAGGGGGGCCATGATGGCCCTTAATCGCTCACCTGAAAACTGACCATGCCTAAACCATGATCAAACTTGAAAAAGATATCATCAAGACAGATCCAGTTAAAAAAAGATTTGGCTAATATCGTGGTCAGGATTATACTAAGATTTCACCAAGTGACCTAATTTTTGACTATGCCTGACCCATGATTTAACTTGATTGAGATATCATTAACACAAACTCAAGTTTACAAATTGTTGGCTAAAAAAAGTTACTCCCTGTGGTGTAAACAAGTATTACTAAGGTTTGACCTAGTGACCTTCTTTTTGACCCTGTCCCACCCATTATGGTCATTAATATTGTCATGAAGTTTGAAGATGATAGCTTAAGAAATAAAGATGCTAGAGTGTAAACAAAGTGAAATCTGACATTTTTTATATTAAAAGGGGCATAACTCCTGAACTAATTGGCAGATATAAGCCATTATCAAACTTGTTGGAGAGATTATAGTCAGAAACATTGTAACAAAATTTAAAGATGATTGTTCAAGAAATGAAGATGCTAGAAAATAAACAAAGTAAAGTATGGCATTTTTATATATTGAAAGGGGCGTAACTCCTGACCTAATTGGCAGATACCAACCATAATCAAACCAAATCGCAAGATTATGGTCATAAACATTGTCAAAAAGTTTGAAGATGATTGCTAAAAAATGAAAATGCTAGAGTGTAAACAAAATGAAATCTGGCATTTTTTTTATATTTACAGGGGCATTACTCCTGATCTAATTGGCCGATCTCAGCCATAATCGAACTTGATCGAGATGGTTATACACATTCTCATAGTGTTTGAAGATGATTATTAAAAAAAATGCTAGAGTGTAAACAAAGTGAAATCTGGCATTTTTTTTATATTAAATGGGGCATAACTCCTGATCTAATTGGCCGTTCTCAGTCATAAACAAACTCAATCGTGACATTATAGTCATAAACATTGCCATAAACTTTGAAGATGATTGCTCAAAAAATAAAGATGCTTAAGTGTTAACAAAGGGAAATCTGGTATTTTTTTAAATATTAACAGGGGCATAACTCCTGGTCTAATTGGCCGATTTCAGCCATATTCGAACTCAATCGAGACATTTTCATAAACATTGTTCTAAAGTTTGAAGATGATTGCTTATGAAAAGAAGGTAATAGAGGGTAAACACTAAATTGTTAACGACGCACGACGGACACTCATGGGATCACAACAGCACACCCTGAGCCATTCTCAGATGAGCTAAAAATAGAAAAGGAATCGTCAAATAAAGTGATTCTTCTATTGTATTGAAATGTTTAATCCCTTAAAAAGAAATGTTCATTAAACGAAATAATTCAGGACTAACAATGATTAATGTTATGTCGGTGTATGTGTGTAAACATGCCACCACATACCAATGTTTTTTTGTTGTTTTTTTGTTTTTTTTTTAAATTATTTTCATTTACTTTTTCATTTATATATTAACAATTTGATTAATAAACGAAGGAGTAAATTTCCACAAAACTTTTCCATTTATTTTTTTCTTTTATCAATTCGTCATTAAAGTCATTCTATCTCATAAGATGTATATGAATTTTATAAACATGACCGGTTGACATTATCGTCAACTATATGCCTATTCACAAGACAGTATGTATCAAAGTATATAATAAATTTAAATTCATTAGACTGTAATGTCGTTAATAAAAGTACAATTTCGTATTAGCAAAACGTGTGTAAACTTTTTACTCATTGTGTAAAATTAACTTGTTCAGCTCCATTTCTGTTTTCATTAATGAAGTAAAAGGACTAAGAGTCCAAATGTTGCGTTAATTATAACATACGGGAATAGTAAACAAGAGGAAGTCAAGTAGCTTGTAATTTTGAATTATTTTCCTCACCAAAAGGATCGTACATATCATTTTCTGTTAGAGCCAACGTGAGATATTTTTATGAGAGATACAATTTTATTTGTCAGAGGTGCGTGAACTTTTTCATTTGATATTTTTTTCCCGCTTACGCATCGTTGATGTGTTGACGTGTGTTGTGTGCTGTGGTAACTGCTATAGCTAAATGATAATAAAGTAAATTACACACAAAATATTGATTTACATGTTATTCATGTAAGACATGTGTAAAAAAGACAAACGCCTACAGGGAGCTTGTCATGCAAGCATTTTTATCTTTTGTAAAGATGATAAAACGAATATCTTGCCCGCTAGGGGGCATTAAATTTGAATATCCGATATTATGATTCATGCGTTGAGTTGTAATATTTAAACAACGTAACAAAAAAATGCACACAACACACAACAGAGAGTTGACCATGGAAGGTAAGCATTGGCTTTAAAGCAAATGAAATGCATAACTGTCGGTCAAGTAACTAACCTTAATCATGTGTTATTTTTAAAGCACGTAAAGGCGCCGTGGTCCAGTGGTTACGTACCCAGGCGCAAAGTACTGGTCTAACCCAAGAACCGTCGAGAGGGATTAGTATAAGTTGTAAGACCGTGTTAAAACTCAAGCACGTATAGTGACCCATTGTCATCAACCAAAATGATTCAGCCTATATAAGTTACTGCGCCCTTCGTCAAACTTAATAATTTGCAAATATAAAATACAAACAACAAAAATCGTGGATTTTATGTGTTATTGAATGGATGGTTCCTAAACTGTCAATCAAGTATGTTTGCATTAACCGGCTTATCCAACCAGTGTAAGTGTGAAGCACATGGTGAAAGGTTGACTTTTTTTCTCTCAAAAGAAAATGTGCTCTGTTTGTGAGCACTTGACCTAGGTATAAATAGAAACTGTCAAATTATCAATAGGGGGAGGAGTTACATACATTCAACCGTCCATTAAAACAAAGGTTTAATAAAGATGACAAATATTTACACTTTTATAAATCAGCATTTGATTGAAAGATTATGCCACTGTTATAATGGGTTAAAAAATCTTTTCAGTTGTATAAAATTACGCTTGCGTTCACAAAATGAACATTTAAATGTGCTTCAGCATAATTGACAGAGGTCCCAGAGATTTGAATTTCAATCTTTTATGGCCACTGTTCTACTTGTGTAGGAAGAACCTAGCATTATAATCAAGTAAATCAATACACCCTAGAGCACTGGTTGTAAGATATGGGTAATCTGACAACGCACTAAATTAATGTTTCTATATACACATATGAAAGATCAAACATCAATTTTGCTTTTATTTTTCTTCTTAGATAATGTTTTGCAATTTTTATACGCCCGTCGAATGACGGAACGTATTATGGATTCGCCTGCGAAAGGGGGCGGGGTCAACCCTGAGTCCGCCCGGACTTAATCAGTTAAAGGAAGGAATTAAAAATATGGTAGAAACAAATGTTCATGGCGCCAAAAGACAAATTTTACGAGCAATGCTAATTCCCTCGACGGTTACTTAGTTGGTTCAGTCGTCATAAAATTCCCTACCAACTATGTACGAACAAATAGCCCCCTGATCCACAGGCATGCTTGCTACTTCTTGACCACGGCTTAGGTTTCCTTGCCATACTTGTCAAAGCGATAGATTAGAAATAATGGGCAAAAAAGCAAATACATCTACGCCCGCCTTTCTTACTAAGTCATATTGTCTCCACAGTTGTGCTCATTTGTGTTCCTTCTTTCTCAGACGCGGACGTACTCATTGTATAGCGATCACTCTTTTTGCGAACCATAGCTTGGTACAAGGAAAGAATCCTTTTGTTGCAAATGTAAGACAAAAATATGAAAACTCCTTGCGATGCATTGATGACCACCACAATGAATGAAAAAACCGAAAGCTCTAGTAAAGCGTCCACAAACTGCAGAGGCCACGTGACACCGATCAGCACGCAGAGTTTCACATAGATGCCTATATCTCGTCTGTCGCTTGATCTTTGCACGCAGGGTGCAGCTCGGATTTTATAAAAAGCCAAAGCAAGAAACACGAAATTTAAGACAAATATGATTACACTTGGAGTGAAAAATGAAATGGCAATTGTTGTCACGTCCGACAAAAAACATGCATATTTCCCATATCCCGTGAACGAAAATCCGGTTATAGCTAAATGTGTACACACTGTTGCTGTGACAACAACGAGTGGAAAACCAAAGACGTACACCATGTACTTAAAACGCTTAATATTTAAGGACGATGACACCTGAAACTGATTGATGTAAAATACATTAAACATATGGTAGGAACAAATGTTCATGGCGCAAAACGTTGAAAGCCAAAAGTAATGAATCAGCATCCCCATTGAAATGCACACCTCGTTGATATCCATTAACGGTAGCCCAAACTGAAGAAAAATCTGAGCAAGGAAAAGACTCAAGCATAGCGTCATGATATTCTTTCCTGGGTCTGTTCTAAGACTAGAAAACAGGCAGTATGTAACCAGTGTTAGAAATAAACAAATCAAAGACAGGGCTGTAAACACGTGACTAAATATCAGATATACGATGGCCATAGTATTATTTTTTTTTCGGCACAATGATCCGTTTAATATGTCTCGTTTTCTTCTCGTAATCAGTTTTACATATTCGTACGTAGTTGTCATTTAGTTCATATTCCATTCTAGTAAACGAGACATTGTTGTAAAGTAGCTGCAGAACTTCCGTTGAATTATCTATCAAAACATCAGCGCTGTCGAGCTGGATTTGTGGACAAGTTAGAAACCTAGTAACATCGGTGGAGAAGAAACTGGGGTCTATAAATTCAGAGTTATATGGATTAATGGGATAAATTTGTCCAAATCTACAAGTTAGACCATCTTGGTCTAAAACAGGATCATTCAGGTCCTTGTGTTCACTTTCGCGAGTTAGAAAAAATACTTCATGACCCGATTTTGTCCTCATTAGATGACTGCCTTTTATGAATTTGTTTTCTACATTTGAGATATTGCTTGTAAAATGTATTCCAACAGATAGTTCGGCAACGCCAGAGGTATAATTTGTTAGGTTAATGGCGCCAGCACCTTCACAAGCGGTATGAAGGACGAAAGTAAACATCGGAAGTAAATTTCTGTATCGTTTGTAGTTTGATTTTTGATATTATCAGTAATCAGTTCATAAAGATCATCCGACGATAGGACCGTTTTATCACGTTCACCGTCTTCTTCAAATTTTGTTTTGTTCCCCTCGTAGAATTCAAACTCAAATTTCATCAAATAAAAAACACCTGAAGCTTCAAAAGAGATTGGTCGGCATGACCCATCATAGAGTAATGATCCAATCCTGCAAAAAAGTTTTCTGCATTGTCTCTGAAAAAGAAATCAATTTGATATTTAGCTACGTGAATTTTGTGTAAGGAATGTTTTTACACACATCCCGCAATATAACGCGAGCCAAACATCTACTCTTTTTTCACGTGTATATTAATTTTTTTTTTTTTACGTAGGTAGATTATAAAATGAAGTTTATATGTACCGGCAGTCAAGAGGTTAGAGGATCCACCTCGGAAGCAAGGCTCAATCCCCGGCCATGACATGAAAAGTACTAAAAATGACACTGGTAAAGTAATATATGCTTTTGCTAAGAATATCAGGAAAGTTAAAGAACAGGTTAGTCCGATGTCAGAGAAATGTGAATATTGTTGTAACACAATGTCATCAGCCAACTGCATGAGTGAGGCAGCAATACACCTGTGTTCCCACAAGACATATTTTCTGTATATGAACTGCCAAATATATATATAAATCAATTCCAATTACAATAACAAAAAAGACGAAAGTATTGCAAATTACCAAAATATTGTCATAACTTCCATTGTCACAAGACAGGTTGTCGTCTTCGTTCGTCATTAAAAGCCAGTCTCCTGGTCTCAGTGAGAATAATGTTCTGTAGAACAAAGGAGTATCTTCCACTTCTACACCTTCGGATTTTACAGCTGACTGTAAAAATAATATACCTTAACTTATTATCACACAAACATACACTTATCTGTGAAAGAAAGTATGCACTCTTATGCTTTCAGTTATTTAAGTTTTATTTCCCTAAATAGTATATAATGGCCGATTTATTGTATTGTTTACATTTTGAAAAAGGCCTTTAGCCGAAACGTAAATTAAAAAGTGTCATAACGAAAATATGATTACCTAACCAAATAATGGGTACATGTACAATTAGTTTCGCACCGCGGCTAAGAATAGTGTTCATTAAATTGTAAGCTTAGCTCGTTTTATTACAGATACGTAAGACGTCTTTTAGTGGAATAAATTTCTATTGGTAAAATTTTATTCGTTTTTTTTTTGTATACTTATTCAAGGCTTTATCATACGATTGTAAACAAACAAACGTTAAATACCCGAAAAACATTATTCTACTGCTTACCATATGAACCTGTGGCAAATTGCAAATGCTGCAATAAAGGTTTTTAAAAGGAAACCAGATCTCAACATGTCCTGAGGATGTGCAAAGGGATTCCGTATCGTTATAGTATGCGTACCATTCGCCAGTAGCATTGCATTCTGAAATGATATACTCATTTGGAAAGTCGATTATATTAATCTCCGGATTACAAGCAAAGCAGGCGTAGTTCTTGTAATCTTTTTTGTTTATCCTGTAAATGGGCATCATTTCCGTCCAGGGCTGGGGGTCTTCACACAAGGATTTTAATGCAATATCATCTGTGGCTAGAAATCCTGTCTGATTACACTTAGTGTACTCTTGCGATTTATTAGAATCACCATACAAATCTTGAAGTATAGTTTCCACAACAGGCGGGAAAATATCAGATTGAACATTAATTGGAGATCTTTCTATTGAAAGCCCTATATACGTTTTATATTCAAAAGCAGACTCACAGCTTTCAGACATATTCGCTGTAAAGTATGTGCGACAATGCTGAGCGATCAAGGGCAGTAGAACCGACAAGTTTGTGTGGGCAGATACTTCAAAGAAGTTATCACATTCAACATAAAGTTGCATTTCAACTGTTTCTGGTTCTTCGACATTACAAAGCAAGCAATAAATATTTTGGTAAGCTACATTCATGCTTACATATTCGTCTTGAGGAGCAGATAAAACCGGGATATGTGAGAGTAAATCACTTTTATGACCATTCTTTATATTACACTTGTTTTCAAATTCATGTTGATTTTTAATGCATGTAGTGATAACTAGCGCATCAGGTATATTTATATCATTTATGGTTCCATCGATTATTGTCTCCATATTGTCTTGAACAGTCAACAAATCTTCCTTTTTAAGACATTTATATGGCTTTTTACGTATCAATATATCGTTGCAGCAATGCCCTTCTTGTGCACACAGAGAGCTACATTGGCAGTATGCACATACACCATTTCCAACATCCGATTGCTGGCGATCTATGTTTAGGAGAGAAAAGGTATCATTACATACTCTTGTATCCCCGCAAACAGAGAGCAGTATTTCCAACTGCTGGCGAAGAATATCCTCACTGTCTTCTTTTGTTTTTTGATGAGTTTCTGGAAACTGACTGGAAAGACTATTCGCATATGCATTTTCTAATAAAGCCTCCATTTCTTTTAGTACGTATTTGCCACTGAATGTTATATGTATGCCTATCTTGGATCGGATACGGTTGTTTTTATAGATCAACTCTTCCGATATAGAAACATTCCTGTTTCGTGTGTTTAATCTTTGCAACATGTTTGAAGAACTGATACCATTGCATAACATACAATATACGTTTTTGAAAGGTGCCATTGATAGTTCTTTAGGCTCGGAGACACACGCTTGTTTAAGAAAAGGGTCAACATTATCCATTTCTCCAGTAATATTGCAACTGTTAATAGTCTCAGATGGCGATATTGACGAAATACTTGGATTGCAAATATAACAAAAAACGTTCTTGAAAGTTCCAAAATGCGATATGAGATTCTCACAAGCCCATTCTATATCAGAGTCATAGTGTTGCCAATGTCCTGTAACATTACAAATATCAACCTTTTGGTCAGTTACAGAGGACTCTGCATCATCACAAGCAGATGGTTGAAGGGTTTCTGCATCCTCTTGAAGCTGATAAGCTATTTTACACCCCAACATCAAAACCCTCAGTCGTAATTCGGCAAGTGAATTTACATCACTGACCATGTACTTATCTGTGATATTTGGGCATACGATAGTTACTTCCCATGGAATTAACGAACTGTCATCTCCATGACATGTTGCGCAGTGTTTATTTTTGTACGCAATACCCGACAAGTATGATGTCACTGGTTGAACAGCTTCTTCAGAATCACTAATGCATTCAAGCCGAGCATCTTCTTGTGCTACTGGGGGGCACTGTGCTACCAAGTAATACGTAGTAAGATGTGTTTTTGGAAAAAGATTGACATCAACACAATTGTACTCGAGGTAACCTCGTGCATTTCCTGGACAACAGTTTCTCGATTGTACACATGTTGGGAAGCAGGAACAAATTTCACAGTCTTCGTAACTGCCAGAAAATATTGTACCAAATGTAATGTTGTCGGAAACATAGTTGCAAAAATCTTGCAATGGACAAACCAACGCATATCGCCCAACTAATCTTTCGATGTCAGGTGCATACCCTGTTGATCGATGTATCCAGTTCTGAACATCTTCACTAGATCCAACGATAGGATTCAGAACAAATTCAAATAATGCAGGTTTTCCAGTGTTAACAAAAAGTATTACGGTAAGAAAATACAATCTTTTGTTAACCACTGGAGGCGCCATCATTCTGTAAAAAAAATAAGAACTGAAATAACCTCTTGAGTAGCAGTGTGTTTAGACGCACTGATTGTTCATATATATATATATATATATAATATATATATATATATATATATATGAATTCTTTAATGATAATGTTAGGATATCTGAATAACCATGAAACAGTTCTGACACTCGAATATTTAGTGTTGCGTGTATAGCTTGGTTTCTATGTATAGGATAAAGTCTTTTACCGTATACCATCGCAATGTTTCGGACGAAAGTGACCTATACACTTTTTCATTGTTTTGATTAAGTAAATTTACAAGAAAAATTAAAACTAAATCTATCGGTGAATTTTCTGTAAATTTTCAAAAATATTTTTAACATGAAGCTTTTCCAAATTTATATAGTTTTTTTTTCTATTTCTGTAAAAATCCTGAGGATCTTTAAACCATTCATTCAGTTAAACTGAGCTATCCTGAATTAAATGTTAGTATGCGTGTTTTCTATTTGTAATTTTTAACACGAGATGTATATTATAGCTCTTTATCAAAAATGGTTAACATGGATACTAGTACTCAGTATACAAACGTAGCATAAAAATGACCACGGTGACTTTTTTTTTTCATTTTCATATTCAGCGCATTTTTTTTCATAACATTTGCGAAAATCAGAAAATAACAAGTAACTGGTGTTGCACGCAACGCATGAGTCCCCTACCGGTGAGGTGCATATTTTTTCTGTTACCATAGCAACCAGAATTTTGGTCCGAGAAAAGATTGTCTTTCTTTGTCTATATACTAAAATGGCGCCCTTAAATGACATCTCCCCTCAAACCGCTTGATAGAAGAAACTGAATATACTCGTAGGATTTCATAGGGACACTATTTCATCCAGATTTCGGGGGATCCACTTGATGATTACAATTTTGTTTTTGTAAATTATATGCAAAATGCAATATAAACATTTTGTTGATTGGTTTTTATACACAGTTCAGGTGAAATATGGGTGAAACGTATTTCACCTGAACTGTAGTCTTGCACTCAACATGACTAAAGTTATCTCCTCTAATTAGCTATGCTACACGAGGAAAGAAGACCGTGTACATTTGTCAGATTGGCCTTGCACCGTGAGCGAGTTAAAGAGTTATTGACGTCATAGCTCAATATTCCCGTGTACCTCGTGCTGCAGCACCTCAGTCCCAGTCCCTCGTGTTCCTTGGGCATGAATGCTCCCAACTCCTCGTGCTTATTTTGTGGTGTCACAGATAAGGTAGCTCACTTCACTATTGAGATTTTCGCATTTTATATCTTATCTATCCCTTAAAATACTTAAAATCATTCCTTTACTCCTTTACTCGCACAATACTTGCCTATTTTCTGTAATTTTACTATTATTAAATAAAAAAAAAGGGGGGGGGGTACATTTTGATATTTAAATTTCACATTTTTTAGTTAGAACACCCATGATAAAAAAAGATAGTTATCGTGAGCTCTTGGTGAGCGGACTTGAAACAAGTTTCTTTTGAAATTTTGAAATGGCAATCGAAATTGTCAGCGTGTGAGCTGTTAAATGGTAAAAATAAGATCGACGATATTATAACACAGTACGGATTGATTTTCTTTACACCTTTAAAATTACACCGACCTGTCTTGATCCCGCATCATACTGTTTGTCTTCCATGTCTATAATTGGTTTGATAAATATATATATATATATATATATATATATATATATATATATATATATAAGATTTTCAAGATTCAAGATTCAATATTTTATTTCAATAAACCAGAAGGTCATTAGACCCATGTGGTATCATTACATGGCGACAGTATAACATACATTTACATACATATACAACACTTAATATTAAATTACTTAATATAAATTATGTACCGTCAACACGGACAATTTAATACACAACATTTGTATACATGCAAATATTCATTTTAAATTACATTTTTGATTTTATATTAGATTACATAGATAACAGATTTCACACAATTGAGAATTAAATAATGACTAGGCAAGAGAGAGGGAGAGAGAGAGAGAGAATAAATAAATTACTTAACCAATCAATTAATTAATCAATCAGCCAGTCAATCACTTAACCAATAAATTACTACACTTTCAGTCTTACCAAAAGGGAGAACTAAGGTTTCAAACAGATACATAAACGTTTAACAATGTTTATCATACTATATATCTTCCATCCCGTCCCTTGTCGAAACGAAAACACAAGGGAGATCAAACAAACAAAAATAAATAAGTAGCATCTACCATTCTTATTAAAAGGTACAATAAGTAAAAGGTTTACAAAATACAACATTCTATGTTAATCGGTTCATTTGCCTTGTCATGAACATACATAAATAAACACATCATTACTGAACATTTCATATAATACCAAATTTTTAGATAATACTATTTTGTAAAATAATGATCACCGGTGTAAGATCATGGATTACACGAATTTTGAAAACACGTGCTAAATATTGACATGAACAACAAATATGGAACAATTTGCCTGTGATTATGAAGTGAAGGGGATTTTTTCTTTTAATTTTGATTGACAATCTGATATATAACGGCCTGAATAAAGAAATAAGTCGTTGTTCTTTGAAAAAAGAGATGAGGATACTGAAAACAAAGGAGGAGAAAAGAGGGCATAGCAGGAGCAGCAGTTGGATAGGTAAGCTTTACTTGACTTTGGGATATCTGTTCTAAGTTGTTAAACTCTAGATTTAAAACTCTGCTTAATTTAATTTACTAGATGAAAATAAATTTGATTTTTTTGTCTAAAAACACTGACGAAATACACACCACAGCTATGTACATGTACAAGAATAGAACATACAACTTTAATAATATGCAAATAACCAAACACACTATATGGTACTATAATTTAATGGCTGAATATGTGTTCAGATCTATTAACAAAACATTAACGTGACCACTCATATATTAAGACTATCTATGGTAAACAATTTCTCAATTCAAAAGCTTTGGTTACAAATATACCAAGTTTTTTCATAATTTGACAGTTCGTACTTGTAAATAATTCAATAAGTTTATACATGTTTGGTCTTTTATAGTAATAAGAGGGTATTAATTCTTTTCTTAATTTGTCATATAATTTGCATTCAAAAATAAAGTGAAATTCATCTTCTGACATATTACAAAAAGTACAGTTTCTTTCATCAATTTATGTAGCAACAGGCCTGTTCCAGGGGGCCGCCGTGGCCGAGCGGTTACAGTCACGGACTACAAATCTCTCAGCCCCTCACCGCTGTGGGCTCGAATCCCGGTAGGGACTTCGGATTTTTCATGTGAGGAAGCCTTCCAGCGGTAGGTCGGTGGTTCTACCCGGATATCTCTGTGTACTCGGGGTCTTCCTCCACCTGTAATTAGCTGGATGTCGCTATATGATTGAAATACTATCGCAGCGAAGGTAAACCCCAATACAACAACAACAACAACAACAGGCCTGTTCCATCTCCCAAATTCAATATGCAATCTATGGGATGAAACGCGTAAACGAGATAGGTTTATTCTGTATTTACTGTAATTTATTTCATTTAAATATGGTTGAAATTTAAAATCTGCAATTTGTCTATAAAACAATGCTCTACTTGGATTCTTGTAAATTACTATTCCATTTTTGTAAAAATTGATCATGTATTCTTTGTTTTGCTAATAACAAAAATACCTTTCATTTCCAACTGACTGTGAATACCAGACATCAGCAAAACCCAGATAGAACAATAATTTCTTAATAGAGAACACCAGTTTTTACATTCAGGTTTGCTTAACAATTCTTGATACAATGCATTATAAATGATTTTTATGTATATGCAATTCATGCTGTTTGTATGTTGTGACACAAATCCGAATATAAAATGTTTTACAAATGTCTATTTTATATTTATAGGTAGATGTATGTCATAAGCGTGCCGTCTTAGCTATCCTAATCATTTGCATTTAGGTTAACGATACGGGACTTTATAATCATCTTTTTTTTTTCTCTTTTGTTCACCCTAATAGATATCCTAATTTTTTGTTTCGCTAGGATACTGAATTGGGATTTTTTTTCTCTGACACACTAAATTCATTACTATATCTATCAAACTGTTTGCTATGTATTAATTTGAACATTACCGAAACTATTTACTTAGACTAACGTTATTCATTAATGATGTACGTATTTGAATTTTTCTGTTTTTATTATAAACCATTGATATTGTGTTATCAAAAAAATTATGGATCCATTTATTTTTTCAGTATTATTATTGAATGATCCATTTCAATACAAATTAAATAGCCGTGCCCATTGTAATCACGGGTATATATATTGTAAATAATTATGTGTTTACTTGGTAATGCTTCCCAAATGTATGGGCCTTAATGTGTATATGAAAATAAACTGTAAACCTTTTGTTTTACTTCATGTGAGTCACGACGTGCATTTGTGTATTACTAAATAGTAATGAGACGTCCGTGGACATTCGAGTTTGAGAACTAAGGGACACCTGTACTTCTAAGATTTCTCATAAAGTTTCAAATATATTTCAAAAACAATGAATCATAATTATTGGTTAATAAATTGAATGTTTCCCTATTAAATCATTGTAAAATATAAAGCTAGACATAAACTTGAAATCAGATGGGGGGGGGGGGGGGCTTACGAGAGAATTTCATAATTGTTGCTTCTCTAATAAAAATACCCAAATATTTGATACGAACTATTCAAGTAAATGATTAAATTGACACTTTATTTCCCTAATAATTAACCATATTTGTTAAGTAATGAAATATTTTGGTACTTTTATTAGAACCATTATGGTTTCGGTTGCTTAATTTGTCAGAATTCTTCAAAATCCTATCCGACTATTTAGCAAAGTTGTTCGGTGTGAAAAAGAAAAGAAAACAAAAGAAAAAAAATCGTGTTTTTTTTTTACCTCTTTAAATAATTACACTAACTGGTCATATAAGGATAGTGCCAGGACTGGTTGGCCCGGTGTCAGGATAATGTGAGTGGGTGTGGTATCATGCCACATGTCCACTGCGTGATACTGCAGTGTGGTAGCACTATATCTGTCTCAAGTAGACATCGTCTCCAAATGACTGAAATACTGTCGATGTGGCGTTTAAATCCAATAAACAAACACTGGTGAAGTCATTGGATTAAAATGATTGCTAAAAATTGGTATCATTAATTTTAGTTCTTAAACAGCTGACGTTAGACTCGAATTGGTCTAAAGTGTCAACGTGAACTAGTTATATATTGTGATGCGAGCAGAACAGAATATAGCTTTTCTTGAACTCGAATCGTTTACAAACGATACATGAATATACGAAGTACATAATTCATTAAATAAATTCAATGACATGACAGAAGCTAAACTGGGAAACCTTAATGTTATTATAAAGAACCAGACTATAATAATCTTGTAGTTAAACACGTGTACACGCGCTTCATTATTTATATGATGTTTATTTTACTACGGGGAAATTATGTGATAAATTTGAAAGTCAGATATAAATTCATGCAAGAAGATTATGCAGATGTTACAAAGGGAAGTCAAAAGGAACTTAGTTATTCAATAAGATGTGTTTTTGTACATAGTCGGATACCCACGGCTGCCTAATACATTTGTCAGCCAGCGATGTATGGAGGAACGGAATGAGTGCTCGTGGGTTTCCGACGGTGATCAATACCATCTACAGACGTATGCTCACCCAATACATTATTCCGAGATTGTAAGACTCCAACACAGGCAATATCGTCAGGGATGGTATTGAAGCTATTTTTAGAACCATAAAAACTCCATCTTCGTGTGCCGTCAAATACATTCACTTTCCGCGCATATTCTCTCTTCACATTCTCTTAAGAATTCGCTACCCGGAACTGGTGAAGATGCAATGTTGCAGAATGCGCTACGTGGTACCGTAAGTACCTGTTACGGGGATACCGTATTCTATATTGAGCCGGTTTCCCCGAAAAGGGCGTTAACGGAAATGGTGTTTTCGTGTGTAACGTGACCTACACTTGCCGAGAATGATGAGGCTATTTTATCAAAACTTTGTAAATTCATCAATATTTTAATGAAACACTTTAAAAACCCACCTGGCAACTAACTATGTTCATAACATATTTCATAAAATACTTGTTTTCTTCTCTCTGTAATAGTACATTGTATTATTATTATTTTTTTCTTTTGAAGAAATTCATTGTCTATGTAAAACACACAGCTTGGTCAACATATATTTATTATTTATTGTTTATACCTCATGTCACATGTACTTTGTGCTGAGTGAATAAATAAACTGTTAAACTATGACCTACACTTGCCGAGTTTATTTGCCAGGAGAGATAGACTTCACCAACATTAACGACGGAGAGTGGAAAGATTTTTTTTTATTATTTCTACCAATAATCTGTGAACGAGCTGCGTTAAATATGCTGGATTAACTTGTACAAATAATAACTTTAACGCTTGGTTACAGATGTACGAATCTGTTGGAATAAACCGAAGCAAGCGGACCCCCCCCCCCCCCCCGGCTTGAATTGGACGAAACTTCACTTCACAAGATTGATCTATCATGCCTTACCAACCGAATGAGATATTTGCTAAAGGTCACTTTTTTAGCTAGTGAGACGAAATACCAAGTCATGCAATAAAGGTCAATAATGCCATTACTTAAAATGGTCTCTATGGTATGCTAATAGTGCTAAAAAAACCAAAATGATTTTAGAGATCCAAGCTTTATACCCTAAACTCCGAAAGAGCATTGAGATGAGAAATCATGGGGATTTCATTGTTTAGAGAGTGTATTTAAAGACGACATCATTGGTATTTATGACTCCCCTCCCTCCACAACAAAGTCGTGGGGATATACTGAAGTCGTGTCTTTCTGTAGACACAATCTTGTCCGCCCTCCATAATCCCCGGCTTGAAATGGACAAAACTTCACAGGATTGATCAGTATCAAGTCTTAGTTGTGAATATCGTCAGCACGTTTAGGTTGGTTGATTTATCACAGAGTTATGGCCATTTATGTTTTAACATTTTGTATATATAATGCGCATATATTCTTGGCCACACTTTATCTCCAAAACCCCTGACTTGAATTTGATGAAATTCATTAGGATTGAAAGCAATCAAAGGGTTTTACGAGTACTTTAAACTTTAAGTACAGATACATAGAGAGTAGTTGAAGTGCCTTGTCCAAGAAGTATAACTAAACATGATTTTTTTTATTATCCCTTTTTTAGTTATAATTATTCTAGGATAGAATTCGGGGCTTTTTGAAGGAATGGACTACTCTTTTTTTAACAAAGCAAAATGCTGGGATGTCCCGTCATCTTAAGTGATAGTTCTAGTTGTCTTTCGAAGAAATTAGTTCATTATAGGTATACTCAATGAAAAAAATATTTTACCTTACAATTCTACATTTGGTTGTATTTTTTATAATAACCATCATTATCATTGCTCTTGTTATCAAACTCCAGTGCTTCAGTACTATGGCAAATGGAATACACGATTCCTGTCATAAACTGAATTAAAAAAAAATACTTTTATTTTCACGCATTGTGAGACATACCATTTAAATTACTGCAAAATCATTAAATTTTTGTTCACATTAAATTTCGTTGATGATGTAATGACGGGAATTTTGTGAGTACACCTATTCATGGATTCATGTTTTAGAAAGCATGGTGTCTATGAAATGAACGGTTTCCGTGGGGTTTGAAATTCGTGGTTTAAACCTTCGGAATCCACTCATTCCGTCTCACTACACGACATCCTATAGATAATATATCGACCGGCCATGGGTATTCGACGATGTCTTCGTATTAGCGTATTGCGAGTTGGATGTTTAGAGGAACCGAGACGAGCGACCACTGCACACTCTCACCCCCGAAGCAGTTTCTTTCGCTGATCAGCACAGTAAAAGAAGCGCAGTGTGACGTAATCGCGGTGAGGAGTGTCTCGACACTTAGAGAAATCTCAGAGGTTTTTTTTTTTTTTTTTTTTTTTTTTGCAAAATAATTCATGCTACAACGCGAGTCAAACTTTTCGCTCAATCGTTCTATATATCTTCAGTGACATTTTTAAGTACTATATAAAAAAAAAAAATAAATAAAAAAAGGGGGGCCATGATGGCCCTTAATCGCTCACCTGAAAACTGACCATGCCTAAACCATGATCAAACTTGGAAAAAGATATCATCAAGACAGTTCCAGTTAAAAAAAGATTTGGCTAATATCGTGGTCTGGATTATACTAAGATTTCACCTAGTGACCTAGTTTTGACCATGCCTGACCCATGATTTAACTTGATTGAGACAAACTCTTCCAACAAGATTGACAAATTGTTGGCTAAAAAAAGTTACTCCCTGTGGTGTAAACGAGTATTACTAAGGTTTGACCTAGTGACCTTCTTTTTGACACTGTCCCACCTATTATGATCATTAATATTGTCATGAAGTTTGAAGATGATAGCTTAAGAAATAAAGATGCTAGAGTGTAAACAAAGTGAAAGCTGACATTTTTTATATTAAAAGGGGCATAACTCCTGAACTAATTGGCAGATATTAGCCATTATCAAACTTGTTGGAGAGATTATAGTCAGAAACATTGTAATAAAATTTAAAGATGATTGTTCAAGAAATGAAGATGCTAGAGTATAAACAAAGTAAAGTATGGCATTTTTATATATCGAAAGGGGCATAACTCTGGCCTAATTGACCGATCCTAGTCATAAACAAACTCAATCGTGACATTATAGTCATAAACATTGCCATAAACTTTGAAGATGATTGCTAAAAAATAAAGATGCTAAAGTGTAAACAAAGGGAAATCTGGTATTTTTTAAATATTAAAAAGGGCATAACTCCTGGTTTAATTGGCCTATCTCAGCCATATTCGAACTCAATCGAGACATTTTCATAAACATTGTCTTAAAGTTTGAAGATGATTGCTTATGAAATGAAGGTAATAGAGAGTAAACACTAAATTGTTGACGACGCACGACGGACACTCATGGGATCACAACAGCTCACCCTGAGCCATTCTCAGATGAGCTAGAAATAGAAAAGGAATCGTCAAATAAAGTGATTCTTCTATTGTATTGAAATGTTTAATCCCTTTAAATGAAATGTTCAAAAACGAAATAATTCTGGACTAACAATGATTAATGTTATGTCGGTGTATGTATGTAAACATGCCACCACATACCAATGTTTTTTTTGTTGTTGTTGTTTTTTGTTTTGTTTTGTTTTTTTAATTATTTTTATTTCCTTTTTCATTTATATATTAACAATTTGATTAATAAACGAAGGAGTAAATTTCCACAAATCTTTTCCATTTATTTTTTTCTTTTATCAATTCGTCATTTAAGTCATTCTATCTCATAAGATGTATATGAATTTTATAAACATGACCGGTTGACATTATCGTCAACTATATGCCTATTCACAAGACAGTATGTATCAAAGTATATAACAAATTCAAATTCATTAGACTGAAATGTTAATAAAAGTACAATTTCGTATTAGCAAAACGTGTGTAAACTTTTTACTCATTGTGTAAAATTAACTTGTTCAGCTCCATTTCTGTTGTCATTAATGAAGTAAAAAGACGAAGGGTCCAAATGTTGCGTTAATCATAACATACGGGAATACTAAGCAAGAGAAAGTCAAGTAGCTTGTAATTTTGAATTATTTTCCTCACCAAAAGGATCGTACATATCATTTTCTGTTAGAGCCAACGTGAGATATTTTCATGAACGACACAATTTTATTTGTCAGAGGTGCGTGAACTTTTTCATTTGATATTTTTTCCCGCTTACGCATCGTTGATGTGTTGACGTGTGTTGTGTGCTGTGGTAACTACTATAGCTAAATGATAATAAAGTAAATCACACACAAAATATTGATTTACATGTTATTCATGTAAGACATGTGTAAAAAAGACAAACGCCTACAGGGAGCTTGTCATGCAAGCATTTTTATCTTTTGTATAAAGATGATAAACGAATATCTTGCCCGCTAGGGAGCATTAAATTTGAATATCCGATATTATGATTCATGCGTTGAGTTGTATTATTTAAACAACGTAACAAAAAAATGCAAACATTTTAACACACAACAGAGAGTTGACCATGGAAGGTAAGCATTGGCTTTGTAAAAGACACGTTAAAGCAAATGAAATTCATAACTGTCGGTCAAGTAAATAACCTTAATCATGTATTATTTTTAAAGCACGTAAAGGCGCCGTGGTCCAGTGGTTACGTACCCAGGCGCAAAGTACTGGTCTAATCTAAGAACCGTCGAGAGGGATTAGTATAAGTTGTAAGACCGTGTTAAAACTCAATCACGTATAGTGACCCATTGTCGTCAACCAAAATGATTCAGCCTATATAAGTTACTGCACCCTTCGTCAAACTTAATAATTTGCAAATATAAAATACAAACAACAAAAGTCGTGGATTTATGTTTTATTGAATGGATGGTTCCTAAACTGTCAATCAAGTATGTTTGCATTAACCGGTTTATCCAACCAGTGTAAGTGTGAATCACATGGTGAAAGGTTGACTTTTTTCTCTCAAAAGAAAATGTGCTCTGTTTGTGAGCACTTGACCTAGGTATAAATAGAAACTGTCAAATTATCAATAGGGGGAGGAGTTACATACATTCAACCGTCCATTAAAATAAAGGTTTAATAAAGATGACAAATATTTACACTTTTATAAATCAGCATTTGATTGAAAGATTATGCCACTGTTATAATGGCTTAAAAGATCTTTTCAGTTGTATGTAAAATTACGCTTGCGTTCACAAAATGAACATTAAATGTGCTTCAGCATAATTGACAGAGGTCCAAGAGATTTGAATTTCAATTTTTTATGGCCACTGTTCTACTTGTGTAGGAAGAACCTAGCATTATAATCAAGTAAATCAATGCACCCTAGAGCACTGGTTGTAAGATATGGGTAATCTGACAACGCACTAAATTAATGTTTCTATATACACATATGAAAGATCAAACATCAATTTTGCTGTTATTTTTCTTCTTAGATAGATAATGTTTTGCAATTTTTATACGCTCGTCGAATGACGGAACGTATTATGGATTCGCCTGCCAACGGGGGCGGGGTCAACCCTGAGTCCGCCCGAACTTAATCAATGAAAGGAAGGAATTAAAAATATGGTAGAAACAAATGTTCATGGCGCCAAAAGACAAATTTTACGAGCAATGCTAATCCTCTCGACGGTTACTTAGTTGGTTCAGTCGTCATAAGATTCCCTACCAACTAGGTACGAACAAATAGCCCCCTGATCCACAGGCATGCTTGCTACTTCTTGACCACGACTTAGGTTTTCTTGCCATACTTGTTAAAGCGATAGATTAGAAATAATGGGCAAAAAAGCAAATTCATCTACGCCCGCCTTTCTTACTAAGTCATATTGTCTCCACAGTTGTGCTCATTTGTGTTCCTTCTTTCTCAGACGCGGACGTACTCATTGTATAGCGATCACTCTTTTTGCGAACCATAGCTTGGTACAAGGAAAGAATCCTTTTGTTGCAAATGTAAGACAAAAATATGAAAACTCCTTGCGATGCATTGATGACCACCACAATGAATGAAAAAACCGAAAGCTCTAGTAAAGCGTCCACAAACTGCAGAGGCCACGTGACACCGATCAGCACGCAGAGTTTCACATAGATGCCTATATCTCGTCTGTCGCTTGATCTTTGCACGCAGGGTGCAGCTCGGATTTTATAAAAAGCCAAAGCAAGAAACACGAAATTTAAGACAAATATGATTACACTTGGAGTGAAAAATGAAATGGCAATTGTTGTCACGTCCGACAAAAAACATGCATATTTCCCATATCCCGTGAACGAAAATCCGGTTATAGCTAAATGTGTACACACTGTTGCTGTGACAACAACGAGTGGAAAACCAAAGACGTACACCATGTACTTAAAACGCTTAATATTTAAGGACGATGACACCTGAAACTGATTGATGTAAAATACATTAAACATATGGTAGGAACAAATGTTCATGGCGCAAAACGTTGAAAGCCAAAAGTAATGAATCAGCATCCCCATTGAAATGCACACCTCGTTGATATCCATTAACGGTAGCCCAAACTGAAGAAAAATCTGAGCAAGGAAAAGACTCAAGCATAGCGTCATGATATTCTTTCCTGGGTCTGTTCTAAGACTAGAAAACAGGCAGTATGTAACCAGTGTTAGAAATAAACAAATCAAAGACAGGGCTGTAAACACGTGACTAAATATCAGATATACGATGGCCATAGTATTATTTTTTTTCGGCACAATGATCCGTTTAATATGTCTCGTTTTCTTCTCGTAATCAGTTTTACATATTCGTACGTAGTTGTCATTTAGTTCATATTCCATTCTAGTAAACGAGACATTGTTGTAAAGTAGCTGCAGAACTTCCGTTGAATTATCTATCAAAAAATCAGCGCTGTCGAGCTGGATTTGTGGACAAGTTAGAAACCTAGTAACATCGGTGGAGAAGAAACTGGGGTCTATAAATTCAGAGTTATATGGATTAATGGGATAAATATGTCCAAATCTACAAGTTAGACCATCTTGGTCTAAAACAGGATCATTTAGGTCCTTGTGTTCACTTTCGCGAGTTAGAAAAAATACTTCATGACCCGATTTTGTCCTCATTAGATGACTGCCTTTTATGAATTTATACAATGTGTTTTCTACATTTGAGATATTGCTTGTAAAATGTATTCCAACAGATAGTTCGGCAACGCCAGAGGTATAATTTGTTAGGTTAATGGCGCCAGCACCTTCACAAGCGGTATGAAGGACGAAAGTAAACATCGGAAAGTAAATTTCTGTATCGTTTGTAGTTTGATTTTTGATATTATCAGTTATCAGTTCATAAAGATCATCCGACGATAGGACCGTTTTATCACGTTCACCGTCTTCTTCAAATTTTGTTTTGTTCCCCTCGTAGAATTCAAACTCAAATTTCATCAAATAAAAAACACCTGAAGCTTCAAAAGAGATTGGTCGGCATGACCCATCATAGAGTAATGATCCAATCCTGCAAAAAAGTTTTCTGCATTGTCTCTGAAAAAGAAATCAATTTGATATTTAGCTACGTGAATTTTGTGTAAGGAATGTTTTTACACACATTCCGCAATATAACGCGAGCCAAACATCTACTCTTTTTTCACGTGTATATTAATTTTTTTTTTTTTACGTAGGTAGATTTTAAAATGAAGTTTATATGTACCGGCAGTCAAGAGGTTAGAGGATCCACCTCGGAAGCAAGGCTCAATCCCCGGCCATGACATGAAAAGTACTAAAAATGACACTGGTAAAGTAATATATGCTTTTGCTAAGAATATCAGGAAAGTTAAAGAACAGGTTAGTCCGATGTCAGAGAAATGTGAATATTGTTGTAACACAATGTCATCAGCCAACTGCATGAGTGAGGCAGCACTACACCTGTGTTCCCACAAGACATATTTTCTGTATATGAACTGCCAAATATATATAAATCAATTCCAATTACAATAACAAAAAAGACGAAAGTATTGCAAATTACCAAAACATTGTCATAACTTCCATTGTCACAAGACAGGTTGTCGTCTTCGTTCGTCATTAAAAGCCAGTCTCCTGGTCTCAGTGAGAATAATGTTCTGTAGAACAAAGGAGTAATTTCCACTTCTACATCTTCGGATTTTACAGCTGACTGTAAAAATAATATACCTTAACTTATTATCACACAAACATACACTTATCTGTGAAAGAAAGTATGCACTCTTATGCTTTCAGTTATTTAAGTTTTATTTCCCTAAATAGTATATAATGGCCGATTTATTGTATTGTTTACATTTTGAAAAAGGCCTTTAGCCGAAACGTAAATTAAAAAGTGTCATAACGAAAATATGATTACCTAACCAAATAATGGGTACATGTACAATTAGTTTCGCACCGCGGCTAAGAATAGTGTTCATTAAATTGTAAGCTTAGCTCGTTTTATTACAGATACGTAAGACGTCTTTTAGTGGAATAAATTTCTATTGGTAAAATTTTATTCGTTTTTTTTGTATACTTATTCAAGGCTTTATCATACGATTGTAAACAAACAAACGTTAAATACCCGAAAAACATTTATTCTACTGCTTACCATATGAACCTGTGGCAAATTGCAAATGCTGCAATAAAGGTTTTTAAAAGGAAACCAGATCTCAACATGTCCTGAGGATGTGCAAAGGGATTCCGTATCGTTATAGTATGCGTACCATTCGCCAGTAGCATTGCATTCTGAAATGATATACTCATTTGGAAAGTCGATTATATTAATCTCCGGATTACAAGCAAAGCAGGCGTAGTTCTTGTAATCTTTTTTGTTTATCCTGTAAATGGGCATCATTTCCGTCCAGGGCTGGGGGTCTTCACACAAGGATTTTAATGCAATATCATCTGTGGCTAGAAATCCTGTCTGATTACACTTAGTGTACTCTTGCGATTTATTAGAATCACCATACAAATCTTGAAGTATAGTTTCCACAACAGGCGGGAAAATATCAGATTGAACATTAATTGGAGATATTTCTATTGAATGCCCTATATACGTTTTATATTCAAAAGCAGACTCACAGCTTTCAGACATATTCGCTGTAAAGTATGTGCGACAATGCTGAGCGATCAAGGGCAGTAGAACCGACAAGTTTGTGTGGGCAGATACTTCAAAGAAGTTATCACATTCAACATAAAGTTGCATTTCAACTGTTTCTGGTTCTTCGACATTACAAAGCAAGCAATAAATATTTTGGTAAGCTACATTCATGCTTACATATTCGTCTTGAGGAGCAGATAAAACCGGGATATGTGAGAGTAAATCACTTTTATGACCATTCTTTATATTACACTTGTTTTCAAATTCATGTTGATTTTTAATGCATGTAGTGATAACTAGCGCATCAGGTATATTTATATCATTTATGGTTCCATCGATTATTGTCTCCATATTGTCTTGAACAGTCAACAAATCTTCCTTTTTAAGACATTTATATGGCTTTTTACGTATCAATATATCGTTGCAGCAATGCCCTTCTTGTGCACACAGAGAGCTACATTGGCAGTATGCACATACACCATTTCCAACATCCGATTGCTGGCGATCTATGTTTAGGAGAGAAAAGGTATCATTACATACTCTTGTATCCCCGCAAACAGAGAGCAGTATTTCCAACTGCTGGCGAAGAATATCCTCACTGTCTTCTTTTGTTTTTTGATGAGTTTCTGGAAACTGACTGGAAAGACTATTCGCATATGCATTTTCTAATAAAGCCTCCATTTCTTTTAGTACGTATTTGCCACTGAATGTTATATGTATGCCTATCTTGGATCGGATACGGTTGTTTTTATAGATCAACTCTTCCGATATAGAAACATTCCTGTTTCGTGTGTTTAATCTTTGCAACATGTTTGAAGAACTGATACCATTGCATAACATACAATATACGTTTTGAAAGGTGCCATTGATAGTTCTTTAGGCTCGGAGACACACGCTTGTTTAAGAAAAGGGTCAACATTATCCATTTCTCCAGTAATATTGCAACTGTTAATAGTCTCAGATGGCGATATTGACGAAATACTTGGATTGCAAATATAACAAAAAACGTTCTTGAAAGTTCCAAAATGCGATATGAGATTCTCACAAGCCCATTCTATATCAGAGTCATAGTGTTGCCAATGTCCTGTAACATTACAAATATCAACCTTTTGGTCAGTTACAGAGGACTCTGCATCATCACAAGCAGATGGTTGAAGGGTTTCTGCATCCTCTTGAAGCTGATAAGCTATTTTACACCCCAACATCAAAACCCTCAGTCGTAAT
>CM037782.1:66941553-66957659 GCA_021229015.1 Solen grandis
TTGGTAATGACGGTTGCCATGTTGTCCCTTTTTCAAATTACAATTTGCAAAACAAAACTAGTCTGCAAGATAATTCCAAGGAAATATTTTTAAAAAATGATATACATGTTTATCCGTATAAAATGAAGGTCAAGTTTGATTTTGGGTAAAGTCTATTAATTAAAACACAGTTATGGCCCCTAATCGACTTTGAATTTGCAGAAAACATCTTGTCCACGCAATAACTTCTGAGCAGGGTGACATATTTAAATAGTGTTTCTTCCACATGTTTATCATGATATGATGAAGGTCATTCTAGATTTTTAGCAAAATCAATACTTTTTAAACAGTTATGGCTCATTTTTAACTTAGAATTTGAAAATAAAAGAAAACACCTTGTTGACGCTAGCTTTTGAAATGATGATGTTTTCCAGTTTTCTTTTTCTTTTTTACCTTGTGACTTGGGATTGTTGTAGATGTGAAAATAAAATAAATAAGAGACACTGTGACAATTTATGGTTTGGGCAGTTTCTTTACTTTTATGATGTGTGTAACATGCATATTCTTCTTGTTTATATAAATCTTAATTACATTTAAACACTTTCCATTGATTTTTCTTTCATAAGTTTTGGTCATAAGACTACTCTCTATACGGAATCAAAGGCCTGTTTAAAATCTACAAAACAGCAGAATTAATGTCCTTTCTTTCCAAAATATATAGGTTATCATTTGTGGAATAGTTGGGGTTTTTCGGAATCCTGCTTGAATAGCATGTATAAGATTTTTCAGAAAATTTTGTTTAAGAAAACAAGTGAAAAGTTTGCAAATAAAAACAACAACTCAGTAATGATATTGAACGATAATTCTCTGGTGATTCTGGATGACCTTTACCTTGCAGTTACCTTATTCCTATCCTTCTTGCCATTAATAATCATCAAGTATTTCTTAGCATCAGCTTGTTTAAGTTTATTCAGTTTTTGTTTTCTAATTGTATTTTACTTTTTTTGTGTTTGTCTTAATGTGCTTTTATACTGTTGTTTATTAACTCGTTTTAGCATATTAAAATATTGTGTCTTATACTTTTACGTGTTTTCCTAGTTCTAGGGTATACATTTCGTGAAATGTGACATGATCTATCAAACCATGTACAATTATCTTTGATGTTATTCATGTTTTTACATTGTGAATGTTGACTTTACATTGTGAATGTTGACTCCAAGTGATGATTTCGAGCAATCGTTTAACAGTTTTGCAATGTCAGAGATAGTTATCTATACAGTATTGTGTTATAATACCATCATTCCTTACATATAGTTTTATTTCAACTTCAGAAATTTAAAAAAAAGTCAAGATTATCAGAGAAGTGTTCAGACTTCCTATTCTGCCATTCCAGATGACTAAATCATTACTCTTACACAAATAAATGAATTGGTTTCCGACAATTTATAAAATTGTCTGTGTTATTTCTATCCAACGGAATACCACATATGTTAACATTTTTCAGAGTCTCACTTTCAAGTTCTTCCAAATGTTGTAGACCAAGCATCTCAGTAATGAACTGATCTGCTATTACATACTCTGATAATTTTACCGTCTTTGAATTGTCTTTTCAACACATTTTTGATAATCAGTTTATTTCCCTGCTGCCGAACTTGGTGTCCCTTGCTTTCTTCCTCCCTCACAATTGAATGGAATGCGCGCCGTGATTCTCGTGTTTGTTGCGGCCACTGTACTCCATACCGCATAATCCTTCCTTGAGTTTTTGTTTGGTGGTGCTGCCAAATGTCTTCTGTCGCACGGTCTCTCTATCCTGGTGGTAGTGGAATTTGGCTACATTAGGCAGTAAGGGGACCGACGCGATGTACCGTCGTAAACAGCATGTCTGACGCGTCGATGCCGATGTAGTTCGTTATCATGTCCTTAATAAGCGATTTACAGTCTTCATTGTCGTCATTGTTAGGGATGCCATAAACATTAAATTGTCCCTCATTGTTTTGAGAACGGAAGTGTTCAAAGTATAATTACTGGCGTTCATGTTAATTTGCCCAGTTTGTTGACCGATGATTATGGAATGGCGGCCATTTGCAACTGACTTACTTGCTTAAACTTGTTTTGGGTCGAGGTTCTTCTGTCTGGTTTGGACTCGAACTTGAGGTGGGCATCGAGTGATTTGATAGGTTATATCCGACGATAAATGCACATATTGTTATATTTTTTTAAATTTTATTTATCTTTTTTATTTTTATTTTTTCACTTTTCCATGGGATAATTTTTTTCCCGTCCATACCCTTTGACGCATGAGCACTTTGTTTATCCGCTGCCTGTTTGTGTGACACCTGTATACGTTTAATGACTGTTCCCGGTGGCATGGTTTGCTTGACCGTTGTACTGCATTGTACTTGCTAGCGGTAGAAAAGTTTGCCCAATTTCTTGACCTGGTGTTGTTAGATTTGTTTTCGGTGCTACCTGGTGTACTTGTATATTAATTTGGTTTTGAAAACTACCATTTGACCCATATAATACCTCACGTGACTGTCCAAGAGCATCAGGCATTGTCCTACTCATTGTATGCTGTATATTTTGTCTGTTTTTTTGTTTTTTTTAAATAGCTTGCTCTTCATTTGTCTGTCCCGAGTATAAACCTTTTGTATTCATTTTTTTCTTAGCTTGTGATTGGCTGTTTGCCTGACCTTTTCCTTTATTTTTCGGAGCCATTCTTTTCATTTAATTAATTAATTCATTCATTCATTTTAATTATACTCCGATTGTTTCAGTTTCTGAGATAATGTTAGACGTACCTCTCAACAGATCTGTATGGGCTGTGAGAATCTAGTTGATCTTTGTTATTCTTTTGTTAACCTTTGTTGTCTTTTGTTCACCTAGTTCGTTTTCAGATAATCAAATTATGTTAAGACACCGTTCTCAGATCAACAATTTTACATAAGTTCATAAAATCTGTACACATGAAATCACAAGCCTCGAACTCATAAATTTCCGATAGATTGTTCAAAATTACAATTTTGCTTTTGGAAATCCACCCTTGCCGCCATTACATCACGTGACCTCTTACTTCCCGTTATCTTCGCAATTTCACCTTTAAAGTAACAGTAGGTCATGTTTGATATTTAGTCAAATTATGGGTAAATTCAAGCCAATATCGTAACATGATTACCCTTAAAGTAGTAAATTATGTCAAATTAATTTATTTATGGATAAATTAATACCTATATCCAACAAATGTCTTTATATGTTTACCTTTAAAGTAACATGCATGTTTTTTTAATTATTTCATTTCACAAGATATACATGTTCCTATCTAAATCTTTTTCAACCTTTTTTTGAAATTTTTTAATCATAAACATTTTGATACTTTAAAGTTTTTTTCTAATACTAATGAAGTTTTGTTCAGTTTGACTTTAATTTTGTCACAAATAAATAACATAACATGTTACAAATAAAAAAATAAGGAGGCAATAACAAAATGTAATATAAAGTTATTTATGACATTTCTTTTTGGATTACTTATTATATTTTCATTACTTAATTTATTGACGAATGAATAGTTATGGACTGAAGATAAAAAGCTGATTTTTGAATGGAATTATGAGATAGGAAGACAAGAATAAATGTATGAAGGAAAGGTAAGTACTACTAAATTTTCATATTTTTATTTTATAATATCCTGTGTTTCAACGGGTAAAATTTATGGTAATGTGCCTTACGAACAAACGTCAGATCATAAAGTTCCGGGAAAGAGATAATTAAAAAGAAATAATCATGTTTGTACTACTCACATCAAAGTATAGGATTACGTTAAGTCATAGTGGTGAAATCATAATCCAATTATGAAAATTTTAACTTCCATTCACTTGAAAACTTCTGCTTATCTCTGAATTTAACTTCTTTTCACAGTCAATCCAACTTGCGTAATAACAAATTTAACCTTTATTTTAATCAAATAGCCGATTAATTTCATAAACATATCGATGAAACCTTTTACTTTATACAAGATCAAAGCAAATATGACGTGTTTGATTAAACCTTTTTAAATATGATTTATAATTAAATACATCTATAGGCCTATGAAATAAAGAAGGCAAATGACACTTTTATCGATGACGTCATAGGAGTCACATGACCTTAAAATGTATACACTGCCCAGCAGCTAACAAAATCAGCATTTAAAGTGTGTTCGTGATTTCCATTATGAAAATGGACGAGATATATCCAATAAAGGCTTTAGAAAAAAGTAAAATAATATTTGTGGTTCACAATCTGGTTATGTGTAGTTCTACAAATATTATTGCCCTTTTCATCCGAATTAAACCACTGAACTTGGTCGCTAAATTGGGACCAATATCGAGCCATTGCATAATTCTGCATGAATCAAAATAATGTGACACAAATACAATACACTATGACTATGTATTATACATCATACCTCATTTGACTCAAAAATATGCACCTCTGTCAAGATAAGCCTTATATCTGCCTGGATACTTGGATCTACATAACGTTCACTCGCCTTAAAAAAAAGACACATAACTATAATATTCTCTTTCCCCTGCATTCACATTAAAAGGATTCAGATAAATGTAAATCAAGAACGAATAGGGAAAATAATTTCAGAGAATTTAAAGAAGTATAAGTAAAAATGTTATCAAAAAAAGTAATGCGTCTTCCTTTATTTATTATCGTCATTAATTTTGTATATTAAGGGAGAACAAATAAAATAGTATGGAGGAAAAAAGACGAATATCGGGTTAGAATCAGAAAGACTGTTATGTTGACTGTGTCACTATTATCATTTCAAAAACGATCGCATTATGTGGCTGTTCTGAAAGAAATTCTGACCTGCAACTTTAACACTATGGAGAGGTCCAATAAAACATTACATCTATCAGAAAGTCTAAAAACATATCAACAAAAAAAAGGTTAGATTATTATTTCACAATGTTGATTTTGATGATGTCTTTGTAAGGACAAGTAGTGTAAAACTCATGACATGAATAATATGAAACAATTGCTTAGATGGAAACCTACAATATTGAAGAGTAGCTGGACGTAACGTTCAGTGTTGTTGTCGAGTCCGGGGAAGTTTCTTACTGTGGAATCCACAAACAGAGCTGTTTCAACATACTTTGTAGAAGAACTACGTTTATTTGGACGTACAATATGGAACCTTCTGGCCTCTGTCCGACCTGATAAAACAACAACGAAAATGAAAACACAAAATCATTAAAGTATATAATATTGACTTTTAACATCATGCATTAGAGTCCCAGAACCTTATGAAGGTAAATAAATACAATGCTACCCCCTAACCCCACCTCCAACTAAAAAAAACTGTCAAACAATAACAAATAATATTATTTGTAAAAATAGTTTTTAGGTTTTGGCAGAAGATTAGAAGGTTTTAATTCCGACCACCACTTGGGGTAAAAATATTTCAAAATTTTCACAGGCACAAAGTACTGGTCCAACCCATGAGGGATAAATATACGTTATGTGATTGAATCTCTGCAGTTATAACAAATAAGCCAAAGAAAACATTCATTTTTAACAAACCAATATAAATAGAAAGATTTTTTAATTTACCATCAAGCTGCGACAGTATTTCAGTCATATAGCGAAGTCCAGCTAATTACGGGTGGAGGAAGACCCCGAATGCACTTAGGCATCCAGGTAGAACCACCAACCTACTGCAAGCCAGCTGGAAGGCTTCCTCACATGAAAATCCAAATGACCCAGCCAGGATTCGAACCCATGCAGTGAGGGGCAGAGTGAGTGTTAAAGTGTCTTGGCCACGGAGGTCCCATATTAAAAATATAATTCATTTATGCTCTACTTTTGCATCATATGAAAAGAACAAAAATTAAATGGTAATTTTCATTTAAATAATTTATATATATAAATTACAATTATTGTTATTGTAATGGCCAATAAGTTTTACCCTAAACATTGAGGAATAAGTGTAAGTGACCTGTCCAGCTCAGTCAGTAGAGCATTTGCCCTGAAAGCAAATGGCCCCGGGCTGCGTCCTGGTCAGGCTGGACACATATTTCTAACCCTGATGTCATTATATATATAATAAACTCACCACACACCCAGACCTAATGTATATATATAATACTCACCACACACCCAGACCTAATGTTATTTTTTCATAAACATTTAATCTTAAGCATTTTGTATCAAAACTTATTTTTTATTCTAAAAATCAACGTACTGTAGACTACCGTCTGATAAAAAATGTAGAACTTTGATTAACTAAAATTATTTATACAGCTACAAAGATGCAACAATAAAAAATTCAGTATCTGGTTCAGGATATGGTTCGTTGAAGATCACCATATTATACTAGTCTAAAACAACGGATGTACCGTTAATGTATTTTGTAAACAAACGTGCGATTTTAAACACTAGTTTCTTCCTTTAACTACAAATAAATCAAACAATTTCCAAATAAAACCCGTCTTATGTTTGATTTTATTCGACTGGATATGAACGTTCGGTATTTTCCGATAGAAACAAAGCGATCGTTATTTTCCGATAGGAAGTCAGCTGTTACCGATCGTTTTTTCTCGACAGGTAATAATCGCTCGATTTTTAGAGGATTCCGATCGTTTATCAGCTGTTTCCGGTCGGAAATGTGTTATTTTCAAGGTACAAAATGCACGATATCTCAGCTAATATAAATGTGTTTTTCAAAAACAAGACATAATTAGAATTGGGAAACAATGCTCTTTCATTATCAATAATAAAAATATATGTAAGAACTGTGGTTTTTAAAATAGTTTATGGAAAAAACCGACGTTCCATAAATTCACCGACGCGGGTTCGTTGTAAATATGTGTAAATACACAGTTTCTTCACACACTATAAAAGACAGGATTTAAATAACTGAAAAACAGTAACCACTTTACATATGTGTACCTGTTGTTCCACACACAAATTTGTCTTCTCTGTAGCGGAATATTAAGTGATGTGGATTTTCTTCAAGGGATGCGTAGATTCTCGTTTTGGATGGATGTAAAAAGTGTCATTGGCAATATGAATGGCTCCACTCTGAAAAAAAAGAGGTTTTGTTACATTTCTTTTTAGTTATGTAAAGACGTGTAGTGATAACATTTGTATACGTTCGATATGCGTCAATTGGACAGTGACGCTTCCAACTTTAGTACATTTTCGCAAAACCAAGGGTAAGTCGGCAATATTTTTGCGTTGACTGCAGGGTATGTAATTCAACAACAAAATATACCCGTTAAATTTTATAAACGAAAATATCTATACAGTTTTTGGTGTTGTACCTGTGCTGCCAAATGTCATTTAAAAATCATATTTCTAAGAATTTATTAAAAACCTATATAAACACATAGAAATAATGAATGAATATATTTCATTTTAAAAAGAAAATTCACTTAATTTTAAAAAAATTTAAAAAAATTAAGTATAGATTACTTTTAGCATGTCAGTTTTTCTAAAAAAATAAATCTTAATCTATAAGTTATGCATTATTACAATACAAAGCAAGTGCCTATATATAATTTACTTAAGTTATGATAAATGTTTATCATCTTACATTGTTACATATTATAGATTTAACAGTATTATTAAGTACACGTTTGAATCCTAAACAAATTCTCAACCTGAAGGCGAGGCCTCCGTGGCCGAGAGGGTAAAGTCGCTGACTTTAACACTCACTCAGCCCCTCACCGCGTGGGTTCGAATCCCGGCAGGGTCATTCGGATTTTCATGTGAGGAAGCCTTCCAGCTGGCTTGCGGTAGGTCGGTGGTTCTGCCCGGATGCATCCATGCATTCGGGGTCTTCCTCCACCTGTAATTAGCTGGACGTCGCTATATGACTGAAATATTGTCGAAGCGACGGTAAACCCAAATAGTCACGTTTCCTGTAAATATTTAGAAATCTACTCTAACCTAAGTACAATTGGGAATAAGTAAAATTCCTGATATGGTAAACATAATTAGCTCGTCTGAGAAGAGTTTTAGCATTTCAGGGGCCGTGACCTGTTGTCTGGCATTAAACATGAAAGACAATGCTACGAAAATATCATCGTGCCTTTCTCTGATAAAAGACAAATTTGTAAATTTAATGCAATTCGTTTGAAATAAAATTTTGCATTTACTTAAGTAATGATAAATGTTTATCATCTAACATTATCATAGTTTTTGAGCTTCCCACAGTTTTATTAAGTAATATTTGTATGATTTAAAATGGTATTGAATTAAATAATCTGGGTTAAAGTTCCATTCCTTTATTCCTTTCACATAAATCTATTCATCATTTATGTTGCGTTTGACAGCTAACATCTATGTTATTTTTGAACAGTCCTCGAAATTAAGTTTTTGTCTCAGTAAGATATTTAAGAATAATTTAAAACATTTAAGAAATAAAGATATGAAAATGATCAGTTATTGGGTTTGGTTCTGACTCTACCGGTGAAATATAGGGGATCATGCAGTAATGTTCATAGAGGGCGAAACGCAAGCCAAGTCCCCATATGAACATTTATGACCCCCTATAGTTCAGTGAAGTGTCAGTGTACCATGCCCAATAATTGATTTGTTTGATCGATCACTTTTCCTTGAAATATATTTGTTGTTATTTATTTGCATTTGTAAGCGCCATTTTGTTTTTACTAACCCTATATGGATTTCTACTGACAATACATAGAAATATATAGGGTCACCACGTGACCCCGCTTCGACCAATGAAAATGTAAGGATCACCCTGCATCCACTGCACCGGAGTTTGAATGTTATAAGCATTGACATACAATATATTTTGCTAAACCCCGGTAATTCCTTAAGCTATAGACTACATTGATAATACAAGTAGTATGTTTTTTGTTTTTTTTTATTTTATATAAAAATATACTGATACAGTAAATCATTATATATGTAAATAACGACCAAAAAAGTATAAAAACACTTTACAATTAAATTTAAATTTCATATGTAGTATGGATATCATCTTATTGGGTATTAGCAAAATCAAAATACAAACGTATACCAAATAATGAAACACTGCTAAATTTGGTCTGAACATATGAACACTTCTCGAAGCAATACATCATTAGCTTTGACTTCACAAACGTGATAATACTCACCAATCCCCCACAAACATTGGCGGCAGCCCAAATGTTTCTTTTCCTATTGTCGGCTGTGCCAGTATAATGACACTTTTCTCTGGAGCAGGGATATACCGCTTTGCTTCCGTTCTTGTAGTGATAGTGAACCAGGCATCCTGCCAATGCATAGATATGAAAACCATGAAATATCTTCTAATTAATGCTTCTATCTTACTGGTAAAACTTAAACTGAATCATAATCGCTGTTTAAGTAGACTCGTATTATTTGCATATTTTGCAGCATGCATGGCAGCAAGCAAAGGTTGTTGTGGTTTTCAAGTTTAACTGATTTTGCTGCCTTGGCAGAGTGTTTGTTAGTATACAATTCTTACATGAAGAAAATGTATAACAATCTTCTTTATACGGTTTACAATATTTAGATTTTTTTAGTAGTCGTCGTCCGGAAAACTTCTCTACTATTAATACAACTTTCATTTTTGGTTCTTAAGGGCCTTTTGACATTGACCTTTGACCTATTTTTGTTGTAACTTTTGAAAACTTTAAAATGACTATCATTTCAGAACCTTTACCAACAGGGTTCTGATATTTCACATGTGAATTCCTTGTGGCAAGACTTTCCATTAATATGTTTCTTTTTTTTTAATTAAATTTAAAAGACATACAACTTATAGTTTTGGTACGCATTTTAATCGTGACATGGCCTATTCAGATATACCTCAATATTTCATCTATCGACCTTGACCTTTGTCCTTATTTCACCATAACTTTTGACAAGTTTTGATATATATATTTCTCTTACATTTTTCAATGATTTTTTTAAACTTTGTATACTGATTTGTCATCACATGAACCTGTACAGGTGTGATTTCGGTCATAATTTCCAGAAAGATAAAAAAAACAACGTTAGAGCATTTTTAAAAATAATGTCTTCAAATTTTACGGTTTTGTGTTTATTATTGAAAACTCAATGGATTAGTAATTGTAATTTTTTGTCTATAAATTTAACATCTTTTTGATGTATACATTCTATTCCATGCATAGGTAAAGGTCATCCTTCAAGGTCAAGGGTATGGTACTTCATCTTTGCATGTAAAGGCGTGCAGTTTTAGTTGTGATTTTTAAGGTCAACTTCTTTTAATGTTTAACAAAATATTAAACGTTGGCAAAAACTGACGAGCGTTGGCATCCAAATGCGGTGCTCTTGTATTATAGAAGTTGTCATAGTATCTGCAACGATGCATTAGCGGGACAATCTATCAACGAAGTAAAAAACTATGAATGAAATTGTGTGACATAAGCACTGAAAATAAATTTGCTATACATGAAGTACAGCAGTTCATGCACTTCTGGCATGTTATATGTCCTTGGTTAATGAATAAAATCTGAGAGGTATATAGCACATAAAAGTATGTCCTGGCAGCAAGTATTCTCGGCCCTCGCAGTAAAACGATATACATGTTTTAGCTACAATATTCATTTGGTGTAGAAAATCAATTATTACAAACCACTTGACATTCTCCCTAACTGTTCCAATATATGCTTAACGCAACATTTGGACTCCCAGTCCTTTTATAAATATCAAGGGAGATTTAGAGGGGGCGGAAGCGGCGTAGTAGATGGGTTTTTATTATGCGTTTATCCACATATTAACTTAAAAGTTTATATATAACAATTAAAGCCAGCCAATTTGGTCAAAATTGAAATATCATTTGCAGTTCGCTGATTACTTCAGTTTTCTCGTATAAGTTTGTTTTCACCTTTCCGCTAATTAAACAAGCAGTAGCAGTCGATACATCGAAAATGTCCGGCCCATCGAAGCGGAAAAAGCTGGATCCATTCAGTTATACGCTGTATCAGACAGATTCGAGATGTTTATTTTTTCGACAAGTTCGAAAGAAAAAGAAAGGCTTGTTTTGCTTTTGCTTTAAAATATTGTCTCAAAGTTGTATTTTCGTTTGCAGATTTAGCACTAGTGAATTACCTGATTACCGGACGTGCCTTATATAAACCGGATAAATGAGTTTTAACACATCACTGGTGCCGTCGGTTTTATTAAACGCCCCGATTTCGTTTTAGGCAGCGAAAGTGTTTATCAAACCAGTATTTCATGATTGTTTTGTGGGGAACTATATAATAATATACATGTTGTAATTTCTACGAATACATTGTAAAATAAAATATTTTTAATAACCATTGCGACAACAACAACAAAAATATTATGCCGATAACTAGTTTCTTATTTAAATCAATATACATGTAGGTGTATCTATATCGTATTAAGCATGCATTCAATGGTAATCATTATTAATACAATGTAAGTACGAAACATTAGAAAAGTATCCGGAAAAAGTGCCATAACTTGCTTATTACATGTATAAAAGAGAAATCTCGTAAAGTGATACTTTGATATATTTTGAACTTAATCCGAGAGCAAAAAATATACAGACTGATGCAAATTCCACAGTCACTTTGGCAATGTCGGGTAACGTTGAGCGGGACAACTTACTGAAAATAGCATCTGTAAAGACTATCTGACATCTAAAATTATATATTTTTGAAATAGTTTCCTTTGCACGATACATCTATCTCCCACCTACAGATCCACTTGTAAAAGTATAACCTGAAACGCTCCAGTGGAATTTCATTGATTGTTTCCCAGGTAACTCGATTATTGTGCCGTGTTTCCTGACGTCGTGCACGGACGTCCCTGGAGAGTTTGGGCGGTCGTCAACATTGTGCACAGGGTGGTCTTGAAAGCGACGAACCACACATATATGTTTTGTTTTCCTAGTTTAACCTTTGCCGTTAGTGCCCATGATCATGTAGAGCGTCTCTGATTTCGTTTTATAAATTAATATACAAAACCGAATGAGATAGCGCTTTTTCTAGTGCCATGTTTATGTTTTTTGCTAAACAGCTGTTCACGCCTTCCGATATAAACGGAAATGATGTCAGATTTCAGTCCATGACATTATGTATAGGCCTTGAGAAAAGGTCTTGGAAGCGGTCCGTATACTTTGGGCAGTTTTTGACGTTGGGAATTATAAATGATCTTTAAAGACTGGTTAATATTTGAAGATTTGCAAACTTTGCCTCGCTCAACTTTACCTGACGTTGCCATAGTGACTGGAATTTGCATTAGTGCAATTTGTTTCCTTTTCTCTTCTGGATTAAGTTCAAAATACAGTGTATATCAATGTATCACTTTTGAAAGTTTTATTCTAGTAACCATAATAATAAATAAGTTATGACACTATTCCGGATACTTTTCTCACACCCCTCGTAGTTGCTGAATTCTTGTCTATCATTCTTTTTTATTATGACGTCATAATCTACTTAATGACATCATTTTGCTTAAACCGCTCGTGCATATGTTCGTCAAAAATGGAAGAAGATGCAATTGTAGAGCAGCGTGTTGTTATCAAATTCTACGCAAAAATCGGTAAAACTATGACAGAAACCAAAACAGATTTGCAGAAATGTTATGGTCAGCCTGTCTTCTCTAAATCTTCTGTTCACAAGAGGTTTTATCGATTTAGTGATTGCAGATCCTCTATCGAAAATGACACCCGCCCTAGACGAAAAATCTCCATCAAAACAGATGAGTTCGTCTCTGTCATGGAGTCATTTGTTAAGCAAGAAAAGAGAATAACTGTTCGGCAGGTTGCTGGGAAGTTTGGTTTAAGATATGGCACAACACCGGTGTAGCAATACCACGTGACCGTGACGTCACTTAAGGCATCAAAACAAAGACAAAACTGTTAACAATTGGCTCGGCTTGAATATAGAAAATTACCCGTATTTTTTTCATTTCTTCATCATTTACTATGGTACATAGGTCAGTCTAATTAAACATATGCTTTCCACGGAATATAGGATCTTCATCAGCAGCTGAGCCGTTGTTTTTTTTCAAACTCTACGTGAAATCTGTACAAAATAGCTTTGAACTGTAGTTCGCTCGCATACAAACAAATCCCAAGGTTTCACGAAGTGTTTGTAAAAAAGGCTCAGCTGCTGATGGAGATCCTATGCATGATGCAATTTTCAAGAAGCAGTGAGCGACATCAGCAAGCATGGCGATGTTTAAATTTCATAAAGCATGATATCATTATAACCAAAAACAATGGAAGGCAACGAAGCACAATGTCATCAAGCAGAAAGCATGATATCATTATAACCAAAAACAATGGAAGGCAACGAAGCACAATGTCATCAAGCAGAAATGGATGTCAATACACAAATATAAAAAGCACCTGTCAAAACGCATTAATCGATATCAACAAGTGCACAAGAATAACACCAAACAAAATGACATAGTCATTAAACATAATGAAATAGTCACCAACCATGATGCACTTTCTGTTTAAATGTTTAAATACCATTCCATTGATCCCCCGGAGGTCCTTACTACGCATTTTTTGACAATTGTTTTTCATAGAGTTTATTTCAAATATCATTATTTGTTGTTATAAAGAGTATGTTAAATCACTCACCTGGTGTAAGCATACGAGTGTTTGGGATGAGAGACAGGTTATAGACATTTCCATTGTAGGTCAGCCGATATTCAAGAGGGTTTGCTGGGTGTTTGGAAGATGATTTAGCGTTGATCCTCTCCACACGCGCATATTCCCCTCCGGAAACTGAAATTAAGGATAACATAATATATGCCAGGAAGCATATGTAAATAACCAAACACATCTTGATTATGTAACCATTTGAGAAAAATGTGCGACCAGACTGGGACTCGAATCCGGGACCTCTCGCTTAACCGATAACGTTTACTTATAGCCCGTTATATACTTCCCTGCGAATTTGGAATTTGTTCCCGAATTTACAGTACAATATATATTGGAGATCTATACTGTAACGGTCCCACGTTGGGTGCCAAATGTAAACAAACAGGTGAGAAAAGTGTATAGCAAGACCGGGACTCGAACCCGGGACCCCTTGTTTACAGTGCTCTAGTGCTTTACAGACTGAGCTACCTGACCGCTTACACAAATTTTACACCAGTAAGGATTACTTATATCCGTTACAATAATACCTTCTGGTTTATTGCATGAAGTAAATTGTTTTCTTGTTTAATTTATACAACACAAGGTTATGGCAATTCATTTTTTTTTTTTTGCTATAGATACATATACGTTTGAATATACTACACAAAACTATGATTCCTTTAGTCTCTGTGGTGTACATACAATAATTTAATGCCCTCAATAAGGAAATTAACTGTTTAATACCCAAAAAGGCTGAACATATTTACCGAATTCGTTCAGTGAACGCTAGCGCAAAGAGTGAATGTGATTAGTCATGTTGCTATACACGGTAAAAAGAAATTCTAAACATAGTTTTTCTTATTTTTAATGTTTTATTGTAACGCTATATTGCCTGTGATGGAGAAATTATGGAATGTTGCATTGGGTGACTATGCGTCTGTAGATAAACATGGCAACAGGTTATACAGACATACAGTTTTAAATTAAATTCTAAGTCAATGAGGAGAGGGGAGGGGGGCTGCCGTGGCCGAGCGGTTACGGTCGTGGACTACAAATCTCTCAGCCCCTCACCGCTGTGGGTTCGAATCCCGGTAGGGACTTCGGATTTTTTCATGTGAGGAAGCCTTCCAGCTGGCTTGCGGTAGGTCGGTGGTTCTACCCGGGTACCTCTGTGTACTCCACCTGTAATTAGCTGGACGTCGCTATATGATTGAAATACTATCGCAGCGACGGCAAACTCCAATACAACAACAACAATACAACTAAGTCAATGACTATCTGTTAACGGGATGCCTTAATCAGTTTTGAATTTTCAGTGTACGCTATCAAGGTAGAAAATGGTGCATCCTGGTGGTTCCTGCTTATCAAGGTATAGAAGATAACGTCCCACCATAGAATAAATAATGCAACATGTTGGTTATGGCTCATCAAGGTTCAGAATGATGCCTCCTGTTGATTATGGATAATCATGATACAAATGATGTTTGCAATTGGTTATGACATTTCATGGTACAGAATGTTATGGTTATCATGGTTCATGGCCTGCAACCAGGTTCTTTCATTGAACAAAACGGTGCATCCATTTGTTATGTCCTATCATTGTGCAGATCGGTGCATCCTATTGGTTATTTCCTTTCATAGTACAGACTAGTGCATCTAATTAGTTATGTTCTAGCAATGTACAGAATTGCATCCAAGTGTAAAGACTGCAAACTATAATGTAAAAAGAAGAATAATGTAGAAGGGGAAAGAACTCAAAAATGAAGGTTACAGAAAGTATTACACTGTATTGATGCAAAAGGGTTAGTAGATATATTTAGAGAAATAAATGTTGATATAAAAATATGTGGAAGCGTTTTAATACAACCCAGCAAGGCCTATTAGTTTTTGTCCTTATGATAGATACTCTAGTAAAGAAGGTACAGACTTGCGATGTAGATATAATCTATAGATCTGATCATTCAATTATTTGTCTTAAACTATGTTTTGTAAAAAAATCAAACATGAGAAAAGTTTGTGGAAGTTCAATAATGCTCTCCTTAAAGATATTGAATTTATAAACTCTATAAACACAAAAAAGATGAAGTTATTTTGCTATATTGCTTATCTGTATACAATTTTAAATGTTTTTCTCCACTTAGAAAGATCAAAACTACAATTTACATTAAATGATGAACTATTTCTTAACACATAGATGATGGAAATCCGCGGAAAATCAATTTTTATGAAAGTTTTAAATCAAAACATTAAAAGAAATGAGGAAAAGGAAGTCTGAAATATCTAATAAATAAAAACAAATATACTTGAAGGAAATAAGGATAGACTGACACTTTTACAAAATAGGCTTGAAGAAATAAGAAGTTTAAATATTAATGATTATCTGACTAGGGCAAGGGCACAAAAGGTTTTCGATTGTGGGACATTATATTATGAGCATATAAAAAATAAGATTAAAATGCTTTATGGAGAGATGTTTTAAATGTATTTATCAAGTATATTGAACAGCTTAAAAATAAAT
>CM037782.1:66957759-67007759 GCA_021229015.1 Solen grandis
AATAATCGGTTATGACCTTGACCTTTGCAATTTTCATCGTATTTACTAAGATTTATTTGTATTATTTAAATGCATAAACAGTGAAAAAATGATGAAGATTGAACAAAAAATAAGGTCAGGAGCTACAAAAAAGAGGAAACATACGGATTTACATTGTTTGATAAAAGATCAAACTTTGGACTGTGGTAATTTGATCAAATGAAGTCCGATCTTCAAAAACTAAACACCAATGGAAAGATCTCTTCACAACTAAAGCTTTGTTCATATACTTTCTATAAAATATTTTTAGATTTGAAGCTATTTCGTGCCGATAAAAATAACAATAATCGGTATAATGACCTTGACCTTTGCATATTTTCATCGTTATTTACTATGATTGATTGTATTATTTAAATGCATAAACAGTGAAAAAATGATGAAGATTGAACAAAAAATAAGTCAGGAGCTGCAAAAAAAGGAAACATACGGATTTACACTTGTTTGATTAAAAGATCAAACTTTGACTGTGGTAATTTGATCAAATGAGTCCGATCTTCAAAAACTAAATACCAATGGAAAGATCTCTTCACAAACTAAAACTTTTGTTCATATACTTTCTATAAAATATTTTTAGATTGAAGCTATTTCGTGCCGATAAAAATAACAATAATCGTGTATAATGACCTTGACCTTTGCATATTTTCATCGTTTTTTTTACTATGATTTATTTGTTTTATTAAATGCATAAACAGTGAAAAAATGATGAAGATTGAACAAAAAATAGGTCAGGAGCTGCAAAAAAGAGGAAACATACGGATTTACATGTTTGATAAAAGATCAAACTTTGGACTGTGGTAGTTTGATCAAATGAAGTCCGATCTTCAAAAACTAAAACCAATGGAAAGATCTCTTCACAACTAAAACTTTTTTTCATATACTTTCTATAAAATATTTTTAGATTGTAGGACTATTTTATGCCGATAAAAATAACAAAACTGGTATATGACCTTGACCTTTGCATATCTTCGTGTATTTTTTTTCTATGATTTTATTTGTTTTATAAAAATGCATAAACAGTGAAATAATGATGAAGATTGAACAGAAAATAAATTCAGGAGCTGCAAATAACCTTAAAAGTCATGCTTTTAAATGTTGATTTTTCGAAAATTTGGTTAAGTTTGACCGCGTACTGTGGACAAACCATGAATTTCCCGAATTCGCTACCCCATATATTTTGTGCGTATATGTCTTGCAGATCATATGCAACAAACAAAATTCTCTTATCTCATCTCGAATAAAATGGGTAGGTTTTTCGTAGACCTACCCTTATATCACTAGTTTTTGCGAGATTCGAACATTCAACCTCCTGTAGCACGAAAGTTTTATATACGCAAATTTTTGAACCTATCATATTTATTAGGGATTTTACAAGGAAACATATGCAAAAACCGCATTTGAATCGGACCTCAAATAAATTTAGATATTGCTTATTAATTTTATAAAACGCCCCCTGGCGGAAAATCAAAACAAAAATGAAAATTTTCTCGACGTTAGGATCATCATCAAGTACGTTAGTACTGATAAAAATTTCATAGATTGTGGCTTTTATCACCTCGGAGACTATGCCGTTCACAAAAAAGGGTTAGAAAAATAAAAAAACTAGAATCGCTATTGCGATATCATCGGTTTTCGCAAAAGCAATTCCATTCAGTTCACGAGTCACATGTTTCGAAAAACATATTTCTTCGTTCAATGGCATTTTGAATACTGTTGAATACAGTGATCTTTCAAACATTTTTGTCGCAATGTTTAAGCAGACTTTTTACCAAGAAGAAAACTTTTAAGTATTACCTGTCTGTAATGTAGTCGCTAACTTGAAAACTTTTTTAGCAGACTTCGGGTACTGCAACATTATATGTGTGTGTTGCTTTATGAGGATGACATACGACAATTGTACTCGATAAACAACAATTGCAAACGACACACAACAGTATAAAATGACACGCGACAATCGATATGCCACTTAACATTATAACGAACTAATGTTGCAGTGAATTACTATTATTTTCATGAAATATCGCATAAATATTTTAGTGTTGTTTCAAATTGATGTCACCAAGGAACAGAATGCAAAAAATTGCATAAAAATCAGACTTTAATTATTTTAGTAATAAAGGGTGATTTCAAGCCAAGCGCCCCTAGCAGCAAAATGAGAAACAAAATTGAGTAAAATTTTACTATTAGGTACCTAGAAATGCAGCAAATGGTTCAATGAAGCATACAAGTCGCACTAGTCGAACATTCTATTCTTATATATCACAATTTGAAGCATAAAAACTGATTTACAATTATTCTAAATAGGATCAAACATTGGACTGCCGTAAAATGACCAAATCAAGTCCGAACTTCAAAAACTAAACATCACTGGAAAGGGCTATTCAAGAACTAAAACTTTTTTTTAAATACTTTAAATAAAATATATTTTGCTTATGGAGCTATTTGTAGCCGAATAAAAACACAATAATCGTAATATGACTTTTGAAATTTCATTTTAACTTTTTAATTGTGAGGCCCTTTCAAACATAACAATACATAACTTGTGAAAATATCATGAAGAATGAACTAAAAATAAAGTCAGGAGCGACAAAAAACATCTTTTCGAAATTTTAATTTTTCCTAAAATTTAGTGAAGTTTGACCGTTTCTAGAGGACAAACCATGCATTTATTAAATTCGCTACCCCATATACTTTGTGCATATATGTCTTGAAAATCATTTGCAGTAAACAGAATTCTTCTATCTGATGTCTAACAAAAACGGATAGGTTTTTCGTACACATACCCTCATCTGCACAGTTTTTTGCGAGGTTCGAACTTTCAACCTTCCGTTGCTAGCTCAAAAAGTTTCAGCCACTCATACCTAGAACCTATCATATTTTATTAGGCTATCAACAAGAAACATAATTCAATAAACCGCATTTGGATCAGGCTTTAACTTTTTAAATTATAGGTAGAAGAGTGCTTTCAAGCTAAGCGCCCCTAGCGGCAAAATGAGAAACAAAATTGAGTAAAATTTTACCATTAGGTACCTAGCAATGCAGCAAATAGTTCAATCAAGTATGCAAGTCGCACTAGTCGAACATTCTATTTCTTATATATCACAATTTGAAGCATAAAAATTGATTTACAATTATTCCAAAAAAGGATCAAACTTTGGACTGCCGTAAAATGACCAAATCAAGTCCGATCTTCAAAAACTAAACATCACTGGAAAGAGCTCTTGAATATCTAAAACTTTTGTTCATATACTCTCAAAGAAATATTTTTAGTTTTGGAGCTATGGATATACAATTGCTTGATAAGAGGATCAAACTTTGGACTGTGGTCATTTGATCAAATGAAGTCCGATCTTCAAAAAATAAACATTAATGCAAAGATCTCTTCACAGACTAAAACTTTTGTTCATATACTTTCTATAAAATATTTTTAGATTTGGAGCTATTTTAATTATGCCGATAAAAATAATAATAATTGGTATATGACCTTGACCTTTGCATATTATGCTTGATTTTTTTTCTACGAATTTATTTGTTTTATAAAAATGCATAAACAGTGAAATAATGATGAAGATTGAACAAAAAATAAAGTCAGGAGCAGCAAAAAAGAGGAAACATATGGATATACAATTGTTTGATAAGAGGATCAAACTTTGGACTGTGGTCATTTGATCAAATGAAGTCCGATCTTCAAAATCCAAACACCAATGAAAAGATCTCTTCACAGACTAAAACTTTTGTTCATATACATTCTATAAAATATTTTTAGATTTTGAGGTATTTTATGCCAATAAAAATAATAATAATTGGTATATGACCTTGACCTTTGCATATTATGCTTGATTTTTTTCTATGAATTTATTTGTTTTATAAAATGCATAAACAGTGAAATAATGATGAAGATTGAACAAAAAATAAAGTCAGGAGCAGCGAAAAAGAGGAACGTATGGATATACAATTGTTTGATAAGAGGATCAAATTTTGGACGTGGTCATTTGATCAAATGAAGTCGATCTTCAAAATCTAAACACCAATGAAAAGATCTCTTCACAGACTAAAACTTTTGTTCATATACATTCTATAAAATATTTTTAGATTTTGAGGTATTTTATGCCGATAAAAATAATAATAATTGGTATATGACCTTGACCGTTGCATATTATGGCTGATTTTTTTTCCATGATTTTATTTGTTTTATAAAAATTCATTAACAGTGAAAAAATGATGAAGATTGAATAAAAAATAAAGTCAGGAGCTGCAAATAACATTAAAAGTCATGCTTTGAAAATGTTGACTTTTCGAAAATATTGGTAAAGTTTGACCGCATACTGTGGACAAACCATGCATTTCTCAAAATGGCCACACTATATATTTTGTGCGTATATGTCTTGCGAATCATATGCAACAAACAAAATTCTCCTATCTCATTCCTGAAAGACGTGGATAAATTTTTCGCAGACCTACCCTCATTTCACAGTTTTTTCGAGATTCGAACATTCAACCTCCTGTAGCACGAAAGTTATATATACGCAACTTTTTGAAAACTATCATATTTAATTAAGTAACTGACAAGGAACGCAATGCAAAAAACCGCATTTCAATCGGACTTCAAATAACAGAGTTATTAGCCCTTAGTCACTTTTAGAAAACGCCCCCTAGCGGCAAAATTAAGACAAAAATGAAAATTTTCTCGACGTTAGGATCAAATTCAGATCCTAGGACAAAACTGGTAAAAAAATCAGAACTGTGACTGTTTCCTATCTTGTTGATATGCCGTTACAAAAAAAAAAAAAAAAAAAATAAAACAGAAGAAGAACAATAGGTTTTCGCAAGCGATGCGAAAACCTAACAATAGGTTTTCGCCCAGCGATGCGAAAACCTAAAAATAAAACAGAAGAAGAACAATAGGTTTTCGCACTGCGATGCGAAAACCTAATAATTCTACTTGAGGCTGAAAGCCCTAATAAAAGTTTGAAGAAAGCCGTTATAACTAAGGCAATGTGCTTATCGGTCCTGGTGTACACCATTGCATCCTAAAATGCACCTCATTCTCTCAAATACGCATCGCAATTCACCTTTCATCACGGGCACTCTTTCCTGCGTAGGAACGTCCGGATCGTGGGTAACCAACCAAATAACCGCCTTCTTCCCTTACTTCAAATTGCTAGATTTTCGTATACAAGCCCTTATCCGAAAAACATGAATATCTGCCATGTTTGTTGACGGAATCACTTGAATTTTTCAGGACTTTTTGCACATTGTAGTCTACGGCATTCTTGCAAATTTCAACTTCAAACATCAACTTGTCGATTTTATATGATTTTTTAAATAATTTCTGCTTAAATATGTATGAAATCATAATCACGTGACCAAACAAGTATTCCTTGCAGTATACATCACTTCACTTTTCAGTGTGTTAATGCTGAAGAAATCATAATTTTTGGCTCAAAGTTCATGAAACTACAGCGTTTCAATTTCGTTAAAAGTACACTTTTCGCCTTTCTGTCATAACTCAACCAATTCAACCCCGATCTTCAAAAACTAAACACCAATGGAAAGATCTCTTCACAAACTAAAACTTTTGTTCATATACTTTTTATAAAATATTTTTAGATTTGAAGCTATTATATGCCGATAAAAATAACAATAATTGGTATATGACCTTTTTGCATATCTTCGCTGTTTTTTTTTCTATGATTTTATTTGTATAATAAAAATGCATAAACAGGGAAATAATGATGAAGATTGAACAAAAAATAAAGTCAGGAGCTGCAAATAACCTTAAAAGTCATGTTTTTAAAATGTTGATTTTTCGAAAATATTGGTGAAGTTTGACCGCATACTGTGGACAAACCATGCATTTCTCAAAATAGCCACACCATATATTTTGTGCGTATATGTCTTGCGAAACATATGCAACAAACAAAATTCTCCTATCTCATCTCTGAATAAAATGGGTAGGTTTTTCGTAGACCTACCTTCATTTCACAGTTTTTGCGAGATTCGAACTTTCAACCTCCTGTAGCACGAAAGTATTATTACGCAAATTATTGAAACCTTTCATATTTTATTTAGTTTCTGACAAGGAACACAATGCAAAGAACCGCATTTGAATCGGACCTCAAATAACAGAGTTATTAGCCCCTAGTGACTTTTAACAAAACGCCCCCTAGCGTCAAAATGAGAAACAAAATTTATTAACATTTTACCATAAGGTACTTAGAAATGCAGTTAATAGTTCAATCAAGTATAAGAAAGCGCTATTGAATCATATATTTCTTATAAATCACAATTTGAAGCAAAAATACTGATTTACAATTATTCCTGAAAAAGATCAAACTTCAGACTGCCGTAAAATGACCAAATCAAGTCCGATCTTCAAAATCTAAACATCATTAGAAAAAACTTTTCTAAAACTAAATCTTTTGTTCATATATTGTTTATGAATTGTTTTTTAATTTTGAGCTATTTCAAGCCGAATTGATATACAATAATCCTAATATGACCTTGACCTTTACAATACATTTTTACTTTTTATATTATGTGACACTTAAGAACATAGTTTTACATTAAATGTGAAAATTTCATAGAAATTGAACTAAAAATAAAGTCAGGAGCTGCAAAAAATCTTAACAGTCATGCTTTGAAAATGTTGATTTTCGAAAATATTGGTTAAGTTTGACCGCGTACTGTGAACAAACCATGCATCTCCCGAATTCGCCACCCCATATATTTTGTGCGTATATGTCTTGCGAATCATATGCAACAAACAAAATTCTTTTATCTCAACTCCAATAAAAATGGGCACTTTTTTTGTAGACCTACCCTCATTTTCACTGTTTTTTTGCGAGGTTCGAACGTTCAACCTTCCGTAGTCAAAAAGTTTTATATACGCAGATTTTTGTAACCTATCATATTTGATTAGGTTTTTGACAAGGAACACAATGCAAAAAACCACATCTGAATCGGACCTCAAATAACAGAGTTATTAGCATTTGTAAAAAAATTTCAAAGCGCCCCCTAGCGGCAAAAATAAGACAAAAATGAAAATTTTCTCAACGTTAGGATCAAGTTCACATAAATATAAGGAACTGGTAAAAATTTCATAATTGTGGCTTTTTTCTATCATGGTGATATGCCGTTCACAAAAAAGGGTTAGAAAAATAATAATACCTTTGCATATTTTCATCGTAATTTACTATGATTTATTTGTATTATTTAAATGCATAAACAGTGAAAACATGATGAAGATTCAACAAAAAATAAAGTCAGGAAATGCAAAAAAGAAGAAACATATGGGTTTTCAATTGTTTGATAAAAGGATTAAAATTTGGACTGTGGTAATTTGATCAAATGAAGTCCGATCTTCAAAAACTAAACACCAATGAAAAGATCTCTTCACAAACTAAAACTTTTGTTCATATACTTTCTATAAAATATTTTTAGATTTGAAGCTATTTTGTGCCGATAAAAAATAACAATAATTGGTATTATGACCTTGACCTTTGCATATTTTCATCATTATTTACTATGAGTTTATTTGTATGATAAAAATGCATAAACAGTGAAAAAATGATGAAGATTGAACAAAAAATAAAGGCAGGAGCTGCAAAAAAGAAGAAACATACGGATTTACAATTGTTTGATAAAAGGATCAAACTTTGGACTGTGGTAATTTGATCAAATGAAGTCCGATCTTCAAAAACTAAACACCAATGAAAAGATCTCTTCACAAACTAAAACTATTTTTCATATACTTTCTATAAAATATTTTTAGATTTGAAGCTATTTTGTGCCGATAAAAAAATAACAATAATTGGTATTATGACCTTGACCTTTGCATATTTTCATCATTATTTACTATGAGTTTATTTGTATTATAAAAATGCATAAACAGTGAAAAAATGATGAAGATTGAACAAAAAATAAGGTCAGGAGCTGCAAAAAGGAGGAAACATACGGATTTACAATTGTTTGATAAAGGGATCAAACTTTGGACTGCCGTAAAATGACCAAATCAAGTCCGATCTTCAAAAACTAAACATCACTGGAAAGAGCTCTTGAATAACTAAAACTTTTGTTCATATACTCTCAAAGAAATATTTTTAGTTTTTTAGCTATTTGGGGCCGAATAAAAACACAATAATCGTAACATGACCTTGACCTTTTCAATTATTTTTAAAATTTTTAATTGTGATCCCCTTTCCGACATAACAATACATAACTTGTGAAAATATCATGAAGAATTAACAAAAAATAAAGTCAGAAGCGATAAAAAACATGTTTTTGAATCTTTAACTTTTCCTAAAATTTAGTGAAGTTTGACCATTTGCAGAGGACAAACCATACATTTCTTAAATTCGCCACCCCATATATTTTGTGCGTATATGTCTTGCAAATCATTTGCAGCAAACAGAGTTCTTCTATCTGTTCTCTAACAAAAATGGATAGGTTTTCTCGTAGACCTACCATCATTTGCACAGTTTTTTGCGAGGTTTGATATTTCAACCTTCTGTTGCTCAAATACTTTCAGCGACACGTACCTCGAAATCTATCATATTTTATTTGGCTATCAACAAGGAACAGAATGCAACAAACCGCATTTGAATCGGACCTCAAATAACTGAGTTTTTAGCCATTAATAAATTTCATGCAAAACGCCCCCTGGCGGGAAAAGTAAGACATAAATGAAAATTTTCTCAACGTTAGGATCATCTTCATGTACGTGGTAAAAACTGATTAAAATTTCATAAATGTGGCTTTTCTTATAACGGTGATTTGCCGTTAACAAAAAAGGGTTAGAAAAAATAATAAAACAACAAGAACCGCAAAGCGGCATCTCGGTTTTCGCTTTTAACCTAATCAACTTGAACACTTTATTTCAACTCAGCCACAATTTTAGATATGAAACAGAACGAAAAGTTTTTTGAAGACCTACTCTCATTTGCACAGTTTTTTTTTTTTTTTTTGCAATGTTAGAACATGCAAATATTTTCCCATACCCTGTCCCTTGAAATCCATCACATTCTGTGGTGCAGTCAACAAGGAACAAAATAATGAAAACCGCATTTCAATCAGACTTTAACATTTTGAAAGAGTGATTTTAAGCAAACGCCCTCTAGCGGCAAAATTAGAAACAAAATTGCAAAAAAAGCAAATAGTTCAAACAAGTATATAAGTCGCACTAGTCAAACTTTTTATTGTTATGTATCAGAATTTGAAGCATAAAACCTGATTTACAATTATTCCAAAAAAAGGATCAAACTTTGGACTGCCGTAAAATGACCAAATCAAGTCCGATCTTCAAAACCTAAACATTACTGGAAAGAGTCTTGAAGATAAAACTTTTGTTCATATACTCTCAATGAAATATTTTTAGTTTTGGAGCTATTTGTGGCCGAATAAAAACACAATAATAGTAATATGACCTTGACCTTTTCAATTCTTTTTTAGTTTTTGAATTGTGAGGCCCTTTCAAACATAACAATACATATCGTGTTAAAATTTCATGAAGAATGAACAGAAAATAAAGTCAGGAGCGACAAAAACATGTTTTTGAAATTTTAATTTTTCCTAAAATTTAGTGAAGTTTGACCGTTTCTAGAGGACAAACCACGCATTTCCTTAATTCGCCATCCCATATATTTTGTGTGTATACGTCTTTTAAATGGTATGCCGGAGACGGAATTCTTCTATCTGATCTCTAACAAAAACGGATAGGTTTTTCGTAGACCTCCCCTCATTTGCAGTTGTTTTTTTTTTGTTGTTTTTTGCAAGGTTCGAACATTCAACCTTCCGTAGCCCAAAAGCTTTCAGCACACGGACCCTCGAATCCTATCATATGTTATTAGGCTATCAACAGGGAACAGAATGCAAAAAACCGCATTCGAATCGGACTTCAACTTTTTAAGTTATAAGCAAAAGAATGCTTTCAAGAAAAGCGCCCCCTAGCGGCAAAATGAGAAAGAAAATTGATTAAAATTTTACTGTTAGGTACCTAGCAAAGCAGCAAATAGTTCAATCAAGTATACTAACGTTAGTCGCACAAGTCAAACTTTTAATTCTTATGTATCAGAATTTGAAGCATAAAACCTGATTTACAATTATACCAAAAAAGGATCAAACTTTGGACTGCCGTATAGTGACCAAATCAAGTCCGATCTTCAAAAACTAAGTATCACTGGAAAGAACTCTTGAGGAACTAAAACTTTTGTTCATATACTCTCAATGAAATATTTTTAGATTTGGAGCTATTTGGGGCCGAATAAAAACACAATAATCGTAATATGACCTTGACCTTTTCAATTCTTTTTTAGTTTTTGAATTGTGAGGCCCTTTCAAACATAACAATACATATCGTGTGAAAATTGCATGAAGAATGAACAGAAAATAAAGTCAGGAGCGACAAAAACATGGTTTTGAAATTTTAATTTTTCCTAAAATTTAGTGAAGTTTTACCGTTTCTAGAGGACAAACCACGCATTTCCATAATTCGCCACCCCATATATTTTGTGCGTATATGTCTTGCAAATCGTATGCAGCAAACAGAATTCTTCTATCTGATCTCTAACAAAAACGGATAGGTTTTTCGTAGACCTACCCTCATTTGCACAGTTTTTTTTTTTTTTTTTTTTTTTGCGAGGTTCGAACATTCAACCTTCCGTAGCCCAAAAGCTTTCAACACACGGACCCTCGAATCCTATCATATGTTATTAGGCTATCAACAGGGAACAGAATGCAAAAAACCGCATTCGAATCGGACTTCAACATTTTAAGTTATAAGCAAAAGAATGATTTCAAGAAAAGCGCCCCCTAGCGGCAAAATGAGAAAGAAAATTGATTAAAATTTTACTGTTAGGTACCTAGCAAAGCAGCAAATAGTTCAATCAAGTAAACAAGTCGCACAAGTCAAACTTTTTATTCTTATGTATCAGAATTTGAAGCATAAAAACTGATTTACAATTATTCCAAAAAAGGATCAAACTTTGGACTGCCGTAATATGACCAAATCAAGTCCGATCTTCGAAAACTAAAGATCACTGGAAAGAGCTCTTAAAGTACTAAAACTTTTGTTCATATACTCTCAATGAAATATTTTTAGTTTTGGAGCTATTTGGGGCCGAATAAAAACACAAAATCGTAACATGACCTTGACCTTTTCAATTATTTTTAAATTTTTAATTGTGAGACCCTTTCAAACATAACAATACATTACATGTGAAAATATCATGAAGAATTAACAAAAATAAAGTCAGAAGCGATAAAAAACATGTTTTTGAAACTTTAACTTTTCCTAAAATTTAGTGAAGTTTGACCATTTGCAGAGGACAAACCATACATTTCTTAAATTCGCCACCCCATATATTTTGTGCGTATATGTCTTGCAAATCATTTGCAGCAAACAAATTCTTCTATCTGATCTCTAAGAAAAATGGATAGGTTTTTCGTAGACCTACCCTCATTTGCACAGTTTTTTGCGAGGTTCGAACTTTCAACCTTCTGTAGCTCAAATACTTTCAGCGACACGTACCCTCGAAACCTATCATATTTTATTTGGCTATCAACAAGGAACAGAATGCAAAAAACCGCATTTGAATCGGACCTCAAATAAGTAAGTTATTAGCCATTAATAAATTTCATGCAAAACGCCCCCTGGCGGAAAAGTAAGACATAAAATGAAAATTTTCTCAACGTTAGGATCAAGTTCAAATACGTGTAATAACTGATTAAAATTTCAAACATGTGACTTTTTTCTATCATGGTGATATGCCGTTCACAAAAAAGGTTAGAAAAATAAAAAAAAAAAAATAAAACAGAAGAAGAACAATAGGTTTTCGCACTGCGAGGTGCGAAAACCTAATAAAAATAAAAAAAAAATAAAACAGAAGAGAACAATAGGTTTTCGCAAGCGATGCGAAAACCTAAAAAAATAAAACAGAAGAAGAACAATAGGTTTTCGCACTGCGTGGTGCGAAAACCTAATAAAAAAAAATAAGTTATCAAAATGAAAAGATTTTTAAAAAAAGAAAACAAACTAGAACCGCAAAGCGGCATCTTGGTTTTCGCTTTTAACTTGACTAGTAAGAGTACTGGTTTCAACTGCAGACATAATTGATTGATATTAACTTTATTCGAATATTTTTGTTAATTGATCAAATGAAGTCCGATCTCAAAAACTAAACATCATTAGAACGATCTCTTCACGAACTAAAACTTTTATTCATATACCTTCTTTAATATATTTCTAGATTTGAAGCTATTTTGTGCCGATAAAAATAAAAATAATCGGTATTATGACCTTGACCTTGCATATTTCCATCGTTATTTACTATGAGTTTATTTGTATTATTTAAATGCATAAACAGTGAAAACATGATCAAGATTGAACAAAAAATAAAGGCAGGAGCAGCAAGAAAGAGTAAACATACGGATTTACAATTGTTTGATAAAAGGATCAAACTTTGGACTGAAGTAATTTGATCAAATGAAGTCCGATCTTCCAAAACTAAACACCAATTGAAAGATCTCTTTAAAGACTAAAACTTTTGTTCATATACTTTTTATAAATTTTTTTTTAGATTTGGGGCTATTTTATGCCGATAAAAATAATAATAATTGGTATATGACCTTGACCTTTGCATATTATGGGTGATTTTTTTTCTATGAATTTATTTGTTTTATAAAAATGCATAAACAGTGAAAAAATGCTGAAGATTGATCTAAAAATAAAGTCAGGAGCTGCAAAAAAGAGGAAACATACGGATTTACAATTGTTTGATAAAAGGATCAAACTTTGGACTGTGGTAGTTTGATCAAATGAAGTCCGATCTTCAAAAACTAAACACCGATGGAAAGATCTCTTCACGAACTAAAACTTTTGTTCATATACTTTCTATAAAATATTTGTAGATTGAGAGCTATTTTATGCCGATAAAAATAATAATAATTGGTATATGACCTTGACCTTTGCATATCTTCGCCGTTTTTGTTTCTATGATTTTATTTGTTTTATAAAAATGCATAAACAGTGAAATAATGATGAAGATTGAACAAAAAATAAAGTCAGGAGCTGCAAATAACCTTAAAAGTCATGCTTTTAAAATGTTGATTTTTCGAAAAAATTGGTTAAGTTTGACCGCGTACTGTGGACAAACCATGCATTTCTAAAAATCGCCACCCCATATATTTTGTGCGTATATGTCTTGCAAATCATATGCAACAAACAAAATTCTTCTATCTCATCTCTGAATAAAATGGGCACGTTTTTGGTAGACCTACCCTTATTTCACAGTTTTTGCGAGATTCGAACTTTCAACCTCCTGTAGCACGAAAGTTTTATATACGCAAATTTTTGGAACCTATCATATTTTATTGGGCTATTTACAAGGAACATTGTGCAAAAACCGCATTTGAATCGGACCTCAAATAATTGAGATATTGCTTATTAAACATTTTCATATAAAACGCCCCCTGGCGGGAAAATCAAAACAAAGATGAAAATTTTCTCGACGTTAGGATCATCTTCAAATACGTGGTTATTACTGATAAAAGTTTCATAGATGTGGCTTTTCTCACCTCGGAGCTATGCCGTTCACAAAAAAGGGTTAGAAAAAAAAAAAAAAAAAAAAGAAACAGAAGAAGAACAATAGGTTTTCGCACTGCGATGCGAAAACCTAAAAAGAAACAGAACGAGAACAAAGGGTTTTCGCACTGCGATGCGAAAACCCAATAAAAAAAAAAAAACTAAAAAAAAACAGAAGAAGAACAATAGGTTTTCGCAAGCGATGCGAAAACCTAAATAAAACAGAAGAAGAACAATAGGTTTTCGCAAGCGATGCGAAAACCTAAATAAAAAATAAAAAGAAACAGAAGAAGAACAATAGGTTTTCGCACTGCGATGCGAAAACCTAATTAAAAAAAAAAGAAACAGAACGAGAACAAAGGGTTTTCGCACTGCAATGATAAAGATAAATGCGCAAGTGAATTAATTAATTCGAAAATACCTATACATATATGTATACACATTCTTGTAACTGATGTCCAAATAGATTAATTTATAGGCCTTCTAGAAGAACTTATTTCTCTATGATTTTGCATAACTGTCACTTTACCATGAGGAAGAATATAATTTCTTTTAAATGCAAAGCTGGCTCGAAGGTGAATTTGAATTGTGGACGTGCAGGTTTCCGTCATTTAGTGGTGTCACAATGACCCATATAGAAAGCTTAAATTCTGATACAAATTCGTGTAACTTACTAATAATCACATCAAGCTAACGAACTCAGATACCTCCATGGATTATTTTATGCACTATATAAAAGAATGGCCAATACCTGTATATCTGCTATCCGAAGTTGCTTTATATTGGACTGTTAAAAATTAGCACATCACCACTGATACTCTCCCTATTTCTTTAGCCTACAGTTTATTAGATTTATATCAAATATGTATATCTAAATCTTAATCATTTAAAGTTACAACTACTGTGAAATGTGATTTTTTAGAGAGAGGAGAGTCATCTTTGAGGATTTCTATACTAAATGTTACAGTACTCCAAATGTTTGGATAAAAGCTTTTCAGCTACTTATCAAGTCAGTAGATTCCTAGAACCTCATCTACTAATTCAGCTACATATCAAGTTACAACTCAGCTACATTTTCATCTACTATAGATTCGTGAAACCCGTCACTAATTTCACTAATTGAAGGTTTAAATAAGTTTCGGCTTTCAATCCCATCCCAAAATGTATTGTCATATTGTATATTTGCCATGTACTTGATTTAATAAATATGTTTAAACCAATTGAACAACTAGTTCAGCAACAGAATCAGCTAACTTTTCAGTTCTGTTCCAGTTTCTAGTTTCCATGAACCCTGTTACTTATTAACCCAACTTATTAAGTGACAGAAACTCAACTATTATTTTATTTTAATTTAAAAAAAATTACGGTGCCTGTTTAAAAACGTAATAAGTTAATCTAGAAGACCGAAAACTGCAGTTATAAATGAAATGATTATTTTTTTTTCTTTTGTAGAGACTTTGAAGCTAAAAAAAGCTTCAAAGTAATTATGAGTATTGATATTTTTATTCTTCAACGCGAATTGTTTAGCTAATATTAAGTACAAGATATTTCATCAAACTGACAATTGCATATTTGTTTGAGCATTTAATTATTCAAATACCCTACAAGAACAAACAAACCGTTTATAGAGAGGAACCAGCGAGGATCATTCAATTTAATTTCAATACCAGCTTTAAGCAATGCTATTTCTCAATATCAATAAAAGATTATGGGACAAACGTTCGCATATTTTTTTTTATATATAATCCAAAACTATTACAAAATGATAATGTTATATCTGTTTCTACTAAAAATGTGATATTTTTTGTTTTAGAAATATAACAATTACTTTCAAGATTACATTTAGACAGTACCCTAGAAATACAACGTCACTTTAACATCAGAATTCCAATGTTTCGATACCAAAACCGAAGACCAAAATACATACTATTCAATTTTAGTGAGCTTCTAAAGTTTATAACTACATCCATTTATACAATAATAATTATTTCTTGAATAAAATTTGGTGTCGGTGCTCACATTATGCAACCTTCAAGTACATACAACCTACAATAATTGTAACTCGTAAACTAACAAAAGGTCTTAAGGGGTTGTAGACAATCTTCAAAGGACCATGAACAAAACTTTACACAAGAGGGACATAGAGGCACTAAATCGCTCACCTGAGTATAGGGTTACCAAAGGAACATCTGTACTAAAACATTTTGAAATCTGACCAGTAGATTTTAAGAATATGTTTTTTAAAGTTTTCTTCTTTTTTTTTCGTTGCCATGGTAACCAGAGTTCTACATGGATCAAGTTTATTTTAGCCATTTTTGTGAAGGTTCACCCAAGGATCATTCCTGCCAGGTTTAATCAAATTCTGTCAAGCGGTTTCAGAGGAGATGTCTTTTAAAGTTTTCACTTTAAAGATATAAGGCAAATTAGCCCCTCCCCTGGCGGCCATGTTTTTTAACGGATTGAAATTATTTTAGCAATCTTGGTAAAGGGTTACCCAAGGAACATCTGTACTAAAATATTTTGAAATCTGGCCGATAGCATAAAAGAGATGATTTTTAAAGTTTTCATATTTTTTTCTCTCCGTTGCCATGGTAACCAGAGTTCTATATGAATCAAGATTTTTTTAGCAATTTTTGTGAAGGTTAACCTAGGATTATTCCTGCCAAGTTTAATCAAATTCTGTCCAGCGGTTTCAGAGGAGATGTTTAAAGAGTTCACTAAATACATATAAAGCAAATTAGCCCCGCCCCTGGCAGCCATATTTTTTTACGGATCAGAATAATTTTAGCAATCTTGGTAGACAGTTACCCAAGGAACATCTGTACTTAATTTGAAATCGGGCCAGTAGTTTTAAAGAAGATGACTTTAAAAGTTTTCATTTTTTCTTTCCGTTGTCATGGCAATCAGAGTTCTACATGGGTCAAGTTTATTTTAGTAACTTTTGTGAAGGTTCACCCAAGGATCATTCCTGCCAAGTTTATCAAATTCTGTCCAGCAATTTCAGAGGAGATGTCATTTAAAGTAAATTGTTTACGACGGACGATACACGACTCGTATAACCGGTGAAAAACTTTCAAAAACACCATATACTAATAAAAAGTATTCTTTTACATGGAATGCAAAATAGGATTAAATAACTTCAAAATTGTTTGTATAAGACTTATTTTCAAATTCCCAATTTTCCGAAAGGTATCAATATGCACTTACGACTTTGTTGCACTATCATTAAATTACAAAAAAATTGAAGTATATTGACATACGGGTATTTAGTCTTTTCTTATTTAGCCCGTTGAATGATTTCTCATTTCCTGTGTAAAATGAAAAATAGTACATTAGATAATGGATATGTAGTCTCTACTTAAATATTATCTCATAATATATAATAAGATAATATTATAAATAAACATAACATCATAATAGTGAAATGTATTTTGTCTGTTCCTTTGGTCAAATTAAAAAGTAGAGAAAATATATTTTCAAAACATATGTCCAGTAAATATTAAGATGTGCACTGGCTCAACCTGTTGTCTGCTTGAATAATTTTAACGCATAATCAACTCTGTGAAACCAATTTTCGTGGAAAGCTATAGAAAACTAAAAAAGTATGTTATTTTGAATACAACAAATGCTATAGACAAAACTTTAGTCGGAGTACTTATAAGTTTCGTCAAGTATATATTACTATCATGTTATCAGAATATAAAATGATTAACAATGTCTGCCAATTCAAGTGTTTATATTAATTTAAATGATCATTCGGATGAAAGAATAAAATCTTATTCTTTATGGATATGCAATGGATAGAGACCCAATCCAAGTGGCACTGGGACAGCACTGTGAACAAAAGTGACCCAATCCAGAGCGGGAATAATATGCATCTAGCAATGTTAGCATTTAATGTCTATCGAGGTAATGTAACACTCTTTTTGACCACATATTCTGGGAGTATCTAAGAGACTCGAATTTATGCTGATTAGAAAGTGGGTTGACTCTCCAGTTGGGGGCAGTGTAAAGTATTTGGGGTGAAGCCGACCAAGGAGTCTGTTGGGGCTGTCACCACAAATCTTAGCATGTTTTGTTTGGCTGGAAGAGAACGCCATGCGCAGTGCTAACAGTCATAACTATTTAGAACCAGGCTGTTAGCTATGTCTGTCATCGGCTAGCGCCATAAATCTTAGCATATTTTGATATACTGATAGAGTATAACAATCATATATGGGAGCTAGGTTATAAGCTCTGCAGGTCAGGGTGTCTAGGACCTTGTTTAGCAAAGCAGCAAAGCACTGGCATATAAAGGGATGTTTTTACCTTTGTTCGGGGTCTTTCAGACTTTTCGGGGTTTTAAGATTGTTTGATCTTTTAGACTTTTCATCTTTTAATACCTTTTCTAGAGATGCACGGGGATTTCAAACAATACATGTATAAATTTAATGTAAGAGAAGTTAGGAAGGAAGTAGACAGCTGAATCGAAGTGTGACAGAACATCAGTAAATAACTATATATTAAATGTTGTTCGAAAAAGAAAAAAAACAGTGAACTAGACTTTTTACTTTGTTACCTGAATAAAAAAAGTATCGATCTCATTCCCTCTCCTATATCGTGTATTTTACCTCTGGTATACCTGTAAACATTTTTCTGTCGTATATATGGCATACTTTCCATGTATTGGCGAAAAAGAAAAAAAGTACTGATACTGAGTAACTTAACTTCATCTTAAAGATACTGTTACTTGTTTATATGCAAGACAAAATTATTGTCCTCTTGACACCCCCCCCCCCTCTCTCTCTCTCTCTCTCTCTCTCTCCACACCTTTCAATCCTGAATGTTATTTCTCTATAGAGGTGTTTTCCAAATTATCGATAGGCTGCCATTCAGTAGCAAAAATCACATTAGCCATGTCATCCCATAAAGTAGAAATCACCGGTTATGGTGACTGTGTGGTTAAAGAATTCGATCCCCGGAAGCGACACCAAAGTCTTAAATAATGGTACTGGTAAAGATTCCTTGCTTGGTCCTCAGCATATAAAGATAGATGCAGGAGAGGGTTGGCCCCGATGTCAGGATAATGTGACTGGGTGTGGTATTATGCCAAATGTCTACGGCGTAATACTGCAGTATGGCAGCACTATATCTGTCTCAAGTAGACATCGTCTCCAAATGACTGAAACGGCTGTGGGACGTTCAATACATAGGAACATGTATCTAAAATACTGACACTTTATAGCTAGCAATTGCAGAAAAGAATTGTTTTCATAAGTGTCTATAACGAACACTGGTCTAAAAGGTTCGGTTCCGTTGTCCGAGTGAAAAGAGCGTTCGTCACATAATGGACAGATCGTAGAGCGTTACAATGATCATATACAGCACGTAATTTATCATGTATGGGTATGGAAGATTGTTTCGCATTCTCAAACGATAACCACCGCGTTCGTATGCATCAGGTTAATTATCGGCATTGCATTAATTATCGGTAATTAAAGTTATAGCGCGCACGCGCGTAAGTACTGCACGCGAAAGCCGTAGTAATCGCGTGCGAACGTATTAGTTCTCGCCATCGCACGCAGTAGATATCGCGTACACACGCAATATAGAATATATTCCATGCACTTGGGGAGTGAATCATATAGTATAACTGGTAACATTAAAAAAAAACTCTGTTTTGAAACCAAACGTGACGGGCTTTCTTTTATAATGATAATATCGTGGTTTTAATATTTCAATCGAGTTTGACTATCGGTACTAGCTATATCCGGTTTCAGTCATTTGTCAGTCAGAATGTACACAAATCTTTCCAGGGAAAAGCGTTTTAGGAAACATTAAACCATTTCACTGGATATCAATCACAGTGATGTCTGTCATTTTTATCCAGGTTTTAAAATTTTCGCTGAAATTACAAATTTCAATTTAAATGTACATGTATTGGCCATTGAGAAGTGATCCTTTATTCACTGCAAATGAAACCGGAAAAAAAATGCAATGCAATTCAATGCAAATGAAACCGAAACCCGGCAGTTGTCAAGCTCGATTGTAACATAAAAGCACATTTTACCCAAACAGAGTAAAAAACAACCGTTTAGCTTCTTCATTTTAATTCATTTCATAGAAATATTATAAAAAATAGCCGAAATCAGTGTCCTCCCTTCCTATTTTAATGTTACTATGATATACGATATGATTCGACCCATTTCAACTTCGACTAAATACGGTTGGTGGAGAGTTTAACACAAACAAGCACGGGAACAAGGAAACGCAAACGAATTAATGTAATTTATCGTTTACCTTATAAAAAAATGTTTTGACACATTGGCAAACAGACAGACCCAGATTAGACAACTTCGAGTGCCCAGATTTGCACAGAGAAATTCGCATTTAAAGTTCTGTAAATTAATATTCATCAATATTTTCAATAATTACAGAACAGAACAATAACATTTAAATCAGCTAGACAACATAAGGTCATACAGCATAAGGTCAGACAAATTAGGTTCAGACAAAAGAAGGCCAGACAATTTCCTCATAAAAAATAAGGTCAGACAAGGCAGATTATTTAAGTATGTCAGGCAACAGTAGGCCACACAATTTCGGTTGGTCAGACAACAAAAGGTCAGATAAAAGAAGTGAGGCGTTTCTTATATTAAAGGAGATTTTCAAAGGAGGTTTTATTTTATTTATAATATAGTGTCAAGTGGCAGTTTGATGTTCCTCCTACACCCACCTTAGACGGGTATACCCCTTGATCTTACTGGTGTCGGTGGACTTGACGTAATGCTGCCTCTGCGTCCTCCTGCCCTTCCAGAAGTATCGAACACAGGTCATGTCACATAATGTGGTGTGATGACAGATATCCACTCTGTAGGGCTTCTCATTCTGTGGGGGGAAATGGTACAGTGAGAAAGAAACTTGACTGTAACACAAGGCACGGGTTTACAGACATAGGCATGTGCGTGCGTTTGTGCTGAATATTGTTTTCTTCTTGTAACAAAAATATAGTTAGACTGCGTGTTTTGCAGTAATTATAACCTAAAATTATAGTTCACAGTAAATACTACGTAATTTTAAATGTATTTATCTTTTTACCTGTTTATTTATGAAATAAACACCCTTTGACACACGCTGTAAATCCCATTGTTGATACATGAAAAAAACAAACAAACAAAAACAAGTAACTGGTGTTGCAGGCAACACATGAGTCTCCTACCGGTAAGGTACATAATTTTCCCATTACCAAAGCAACCAGGATTTTGGTCAGAAGAAAAAGAAAAAAAACAAGCTAAAAATTATGTGCATAATCTCCATACTGCCATCTATTCATATTTAAAGTTTCATAAAAATATTTTCAGTACTTTTTGAGTTATCACAATATATTGTTTTATTTGCCATATTTTTAGTATATTTGTTGTCATAGCAACCAGAATTTTCAACCTAGGAAGGCAAAAAAGACGTGCATAATCTCCATACAGCCATCTATCCATATTTTAAGTTTCATAAAAAAAGTTTCAGTACTTTTCAAGTTATCACAATATATTGCTTTATTTGCCATATTTTTTAGTCTATTTGTTGTCATAGTAAGCAGATTTTTCAACTTAGGAAAAAAAAAGACGTACATAATCTCCATACAACCATCTATCATTATTTCAAGTTTCATAGAAATATCATCAGTACTTTTTTTGAGTTATCATGGGATCCAGTTTTTGCGGACGGACTGACTGACTGACGGACAGACGGACAGACGGACGGCAAACCTATAGTCCCCCCCCCCCCCCGGTTACACCGGTAGGGGAATTAAAAAACATTTTGATTCTAACATATGACTATAGTATAGCATGACATAATATAATATTAACTTGCCTGCTTCTGTAAGTGCTCACAAACGTTGTTAACATAGTTGTAAACCGGCCTTTCGTCGCCATGTATTTCTATTATACTGTCAAGTGCATCGTTCCTATGTTTCACATTTCCATCTGGATCTATCATTTCTGTTCTAGAATTTCCCCTCGAAAGCTTTTCGATAGTCACTTTTTTAATTGTCGGGATACCTGATAGATCATCGTCAACCCCCCGTGTTACCTGCGTGTCTTCTTTAATTGCATCCATTAAATAGTTTTGTGTTGTATTGGGTTTTTCAGTAGGAAGGTTAAATTAATACACCCTAGACCGGATGAAGGAAGAAAAATGTTTATAGACGAACAGAGTATATCAAGGGGTGAGAGCGAAACTAGACTAAATGCTTACATATTTATATGCACTTAGCATAGTTTCGCTCTCACCCCTTGATATGTATATGCACCATAACATAAAGTAGGCTTATAGTTTGGTTTAAATTACGGAAAAACCAAAAAAAACTCTCATTTTCTCACATGTTTGAATACCAAACTATACACACAGGGGCTCAAAGCTGCACAATGATAATTATAATAATAATTATAATAATAATAATAATATCTTTATTTTTAGAGTATTACATATTTTAGAGTATTACATATTTGGCAATGCCATTCTTCCATATGGTCCTCTTAACAATATTACTTGTAGGTATCAAAAGTGAATATATATGGGCCGTTCCACGCGAAAACCATCATTAGTGACAAATTTTGTGATTTTTGGTTTTTAACTTTTTCAGATAATTTAATCTTTTCTGAGTGTAAAAAAAGTTATTTGATGCACTTCTGACATGTTTAAAAAAAGATACAGCATTTTGAAGGAGGCTGGTATGTACACGCGTCCATGACGTCGTACATAACGTCTTGAACATAATTATCTTTTTATAACAATATAATTCATGACAGTATTTTTTAGAAATATTATCTAGATGATACTGATGATGGCGTTGTGATAATGATTACTCTTGTACAACTTTTAAAGATTTCTACACTGCAACTCTACAGGGTGATAATGACTGAGATAAATCGCTGTTTTTGTAACACACAGACATAAAGACACACACATTGTGTACTATTCAAGTCACTTTATCTGCAATCTGTAGTCCGCAATCGCAATCATCTATTGGTTAGGATGTGGACACGTAATGTCCTGGAATTCCGGTCTAACGTATTGCCTAACGTGGCTATAGAGATACTGCTTGCGTTGCTGGGATAATCCAGGGGCATGCACTATGGCCGGCATTTCCAATGGAACCTCCGTAGCTGGCCGCTTCATTATGTCAAATGTGGTCTCTGGTTGGTCCGCCGCAGTCCGCACAGTTACAATCCCAGGTGCATCAGCACTGAACTTGAAGTATTGGTACTTCCTGAAATCCATGTATAATTTTTAACTCATTTGATTTTTTACCTGTACATGTAAAACGGAATTTTTCAAAATTCATCCAAATCATTATCAGATAAACCGGAAATGTAAAGGAATGATATTTATTGTTGTGCATTTCTCTTTTTGATAGTATATATCAGTTAAAACAACGACAACAACAAAAACAAACAAGTACCTAACACTGGGAATGTCCCTAAAATAACGTGTCAGGAACGATTTCCAATTCCTCCATCGCCAAGATGGGTAGCGGATGGCCTCATTGGTAGCAGACGACATCTGTACCACTTGTTCTAGCTGCTGCATGGAGTCACAGTCTGTCCGTCTGCAATTATAATTATTTTATCTAAGTAACAAAAAAAATATTAAACTGATCGATTATGGATTACAGTATTTTCAAAATACAAATTTGAAATGCTTAAATATTTTGTTTGAAAATCAGAAGTAGACCGGTATATATTTCTTCAGTTTGAGTTCTAGAACAAACATACGTGTTTCTTTAAACACATTTGCCATCTGCTGAAAGAAGTGCGACAGAAAGAGTGTGACAGACAAACAGACGGACACACGATGGAAAAGTGATCCCTATGTGTCCCCTCTTTTTACAGCAGAAGATACAAAGTAATATTTGTTACCTGTACAGTTTCTTTATATTAGCAAATCCGCTGTCAACCAGACATCGTGCATGGCCAGGTAACTGCATATGGTATTCGGTGGCAGCATGACGTCTGCTTAGTTCTCGCCACTTGAAATAGCCCATCACATACTGATTCTTGTTTTGGCCTGAAGAAAAGAATACAGGATGTAGAAATTGCAATTGTTTTTCGTAACAAAATACATATGTATATATTCATAAATTCGTTTTGATCTTATCTCTTATTTTTTTAAACAGCAGATAAAAAATTTAAAATGATACCATTTAATAATTAAGTGTGCGATGATTTTACAGCGATTCATATAAAAGTCAATGCACTGTGTACTATGAATCATCACGTTCTTCAAACTTTCATCATTACCTGGGCAATTATCGGCGTGAATGGAACAGGTTCTCTCCGTGCCCCCATACTCCTCCAACACGTGGTCTATCATTGATATGACTGCGTTAGGTCAATGAGCATTGGTTCCATCTCTTCCCAGTTTCGTTTTCATCCACAAGGAAGTTAAGCTGTTTGGACTGGCCATCTATTCGGACACCAACAATTTGAATTTTTCGCAGCGAGACAAAATAAAGGGGTCCCATTTGTCTTGAATGGTGCGGCAAAGCAACATTCTGGCAAAAATCGAATGTGTAGTGATTGAAGCGATCACCTGGTTCCATGTCTCTAGTTGTGGTAACTCTCCGGAGACAGTTCCTGTAAACCTCTCGCTCTTCCTGGGCAGTTAAAACATGTTCACTAAGCCTGCGTGAATTTTCCAACTTTTTTTTCTTCAGAAACAGAGTCAGCTACACTTTTTCTAAGTTTCTCACAAAATGCACAAACATCATCCCTTGGAGTTGCAATCTTTATGTGAGGAAGACACGCATTCCAAGTGGCACAAAAGGAACTCTTCTTTGCAAACCGTGCATTTTCCTCCAAGCAACTGTCTTTGTAAAGTTTGTGAACTTGCAGCTTTGTTGTGCTGCTATGTAAATATATAGGTGCTGTGTCGTCACGGCCTCTTGGAGCAGCGGGCTGTTGGAGTCCAAACTCATCGGCATAGTTTGTGATGAAGCTCCCGATTCGTTTTACGTCTGTAAATGACAGAGCATTAAGAGCATTTGTTTGCTGTGAGTACATATAAGATCTTTAATATCATTTATGGATAAATAACCAATTAGTACCAAATTAAAAAAAAAATGAACCTTGTCAGAATCGAACTCGTTCCGTCAAACTCCTAGATCAAGCATCTTACCTCTCCACCACTATGGAACTACGTTAAATCTGTGTAAAATTTTTGTATATAAATGTAAAATCAAAATCGACGTCGGAAAAATAGTAAAGATATCATCTAGGTCTATAAACATTTCAAACAGCTACTTTTATAAGTTTATATCAACTTGATAGATAAATTAACCACAGCTATACATCGGTTTCATTCATATATCTAGATCTTATCGGAATATCATTATCGATAGGCCTACTCCAGTATATGTATGGCTTGGTCTTGTAAAGTCGTGGGGTTCTTTAAAGTCGTGGTTATAGAAATCGCGTGTTTTCTTTCATTAGAACGTTCGTTCATGCCGAGATTCCTTCCGATCGAAGTTGATTTTGACAAGCTGAGCAAATATTTTGCAAAATGCGATGGAAACAGGTAAGAAAAACTAATTTCACATTAAATATATAAAAAAGTATAGCATATTACATCAAAATATTGTTATAGCAACGAAATATCGCATATGTTGACCTTTGTGTAGAGAAAAGTTGGTCTGTCAAAACTGAAACGAAAGGTTAGCAACTGCGCATGCGCAGAGAACTATGAGCTGTAAACATTATAAAAGTTGATACATCCACTTCTGACAGGTGCTTGTCAAGTAGTAAAAAAATAATAATGTAAAGATAAGTGTCATTTAATTTTTGAAAGTGATTTTTATGTTTTATAAATGGTTCTTTTCAGACAAATCCAACCAAGGTTACCAGGAAACTGAGACAGTATGATCAAGATTCCCTGTCATCTGCTAACAAAGCTGTAAAAGAGAAGTCCATGAGTGTGGCCAAAGCAGCCAGATTATTCAACATTCCTGAACAAACTCTTAGGGATAGGGTTTTGGAGAAAGTAAAGATTGCTGCTTCAATGGGGCGAGAGACCTTATTCTCACATGAAGAAGAAGAGATCTTTGTCCATCATCTATGTGAACTTGCAGAAGTTGGATATGGATTATGCAGGTCACAGTTTAATATGCTGGCAACTGATATGGCACAGAAATTGGGGAAAATTTCCATTGAGAAACGCCTCAGTAAAACATGGTACTATGCTTTTCTGTCTCGTTGGAAGGATAGACTGAAGGTTGTAAAACCAAGAGCTCTGGCTTCAACCAGGGCAGCTGCTTTGACTCAGGAGTCTGTAGACAATTTCTTTGAAGAGTTGGAGACAGTAATGTCTACTTATAATTTCCATGCTAAACCACATTTAGTTTACAACATTGATGAAACTGGACTGCAACCACAACACAGGCCACCCCATGTCATTACAGACAAGATGTGTTCAAAAACACAAGCTGTTGTCTCCCCAAATTCAACAACTGTGACACTCATAGCTTGTATTAATGCTGCTGGTACAGCCCTGCCTCCATACTATGTATTTAAAGGCAAAAGGACAAATGATGAGCTCATAAAGGGCTCTTCTGTTGGCAGTGAATATTCGCTCTCTGAAACTGGTTGGTCCAATGGATCAATCTTCATGAAATATTTGAAAGAACATTTCTGAAAGTATGCTCAAACAGGAGCCAGGGGAGACAATGATGAAAAAATTCTCTTGTTGTTGGATGGGCATGCATCTCATGTATCGTTAGATATAATCAAATGGGCAAGGGACAATGGCATAATTCTCTTAGTGCTCCCACCTCACAGTTCACATGCCCTTCAACCATTAGATGTGGGATGTTTTGGTCCTTTCAAGTCAATTTATTATAATTTTTGTAACAGCTATATGGCAGAAGAAAGAGGATCAGTCATCACAAAGTATGATATTGCTAAACTTTCTGGAAGAGCATATCTGAATGCAATGACACCTACAAATATAATGGCTGCCTTCAGAAAATGTGGAATATTTCCCCTTGTTAAATTACCTGTACCACCAGAGCTTTTGCGCCCATCTGTCTCTTTCAAAAAGAGTATACCAGCACCTGCTACTGATACCAACCTGAAAGAGCTGCTGCAGCAAAAAAATGTCAGACACAGGCCCAAAACCAGCAGTAATCACATCTTTGAAAGAAAATCAAAATCCTGCCAAAAAGAGACCTAAACTTGGAGGAAGAGTCATCACAGATGACAACCTGATTTTGGAAATTGAAGAAGTAAACAAACAGAAAACATCAAAATCAAATGCAGGGTCAAAAAGGAAAGCATCTCCAAAGCAATCAACAAGTGGTTCTACTAAACAAAAAAAACATAGAGATGTACATGTTTCTTCAGAGTCCGAAACAGAGAGTGATGATGATGATGACAAGTGCTGCGTATGTGGAAGATTTTCACCCCCTGCTCTGAAAAGCTGCATTAATTTAGTCATTGTAAAATGGGTAGAGTGCACTAAATGTGCTCATTGGTGTCACTTAAGGTTTTGCAGTCCAGTATTGTCAGTAAGAAGGCATTCTGATTTCTTCTGCCCACATTGTACATAAAACAAAATGAAAAAAAAACAAAAAAACATCAGTATTTTAGCAATATTTAATTTCATTTAACGGTTAAAGTACTCATCTGTTACAATTTTTTGGTTCCTTCATATTTATGCAGTGTTCAGAACAATATACTGTCAGTTTCCTTGACAATTCTTTAAAAGTGACAATTTTTAGCGTGTTTACAGCAGTAACAGCTGTAGCCAATCAAAATCCACGACTTTAGGTGACCCGATTTTAAAATGGCGGCTCTGTGTATTCATACAATAAACTTTTGTTTACACTATGAAAGAGTTCAGGGGATGAAAGGTCATAGGTGAATAAATTGGATAAAGGTATGTAATAAATTATAATGACACTTTTGTTTCCTTATTCATCACCTGTTTTTAAATAGCATTCAATGAATAAAATTTCCCCACGACTTTACGTGACCAAAGCATACATCAATTATTATAAATGAAGATTTTAACTTTTTTTAAAGAATATGAGTAGAGAAAAATGATAATAAGCCAACTAGACATTGGTTTTATCAAGGTTATAATTTATAACGATTTACCTTTAAACCGAGTTAATCTTGCATAAATTTTATATAAAAATTTTCTTTTTTTACATTACAATCAGATAAAACATATGACATATTTTATTGATATAATCGTCATCTTTGATTATTTGAACATATCCAGAAAACCATTTGGTTTTATAAACAACAACATAGGTAAACTTACATCTATTTCCGATGTCATCTTCTTGCAAATATCCGAAAATATCAACACAAAGCCGAAATCATCTTACACAATGTGACGTAAATTATAACAAAATCCTGACGTCATCTTTTCTTGGGGTTTTCCAACACTATAAATCGATGTCACTAATGCTGGTTTTCGCGTGGAACGGCCCATATATATATATATATATATATATATTATATATATATTATAAAGTAGAATGTTAAGTTCTACTGAGAAATCTACTGGGCCTCATTGGTAGCAAACAATAAAGGTACCATGTTTACCTGTGCTAATATGTGGTCGCGGCCTACTGTGTTTATTCTGTTTATCTATATGCAGTTTCCTTTTAAATGAACTGTCTAGTCTATAAAACAACTTTATTTGATTTTTAGTGTATTTTGTTCATTATGGTTAGTTTAATATACAGACAAGAAAAAAAAAGTGAATCAAAAGGGTTTAAAATTTTTTCGTTGTTCACAATGAATGTTATGATTGGAGATAATATTAAGTTCTTTTAAACGAAAATCAAGGAAGAATTGTTTCATATTAAACTATGTCAAGTATAAAACCAAATTTCTCAATTTGGAAATGCAGGTATTATACCACATGGACACGTAAATTGGGGATGTTAACATTGTACATGTACAAATTCTTTTTAGCTGATCAGGGTTTAAATGGTGTGCAGCGCAGAATGCCCTTATCGTTTGTGGGACAAACGAAGTCTAGTTATTATTATTATTATTCTTTTCTTCCAAAAGAGGTTATTATTTCAATATGTTGCTGACGGTCTAGAGTCATGAACATTTAATAGCCCAAATCTGACGCGATGAAATTTTAGAAGCTATTATTGTTATATTCCTATGACGTCACATGACGTCAAATTTGGCATTTGCTACAAAAGTTTGGTTGCGCTCTACAGCCTTCATTTCTCGGTGGAATTTAGATATTTTCACAAAATGTGTATATTACGTTCCAGATGGGCATTATTATATACGTTTTCCCAGATTCGAAAAGACCAAGGTTCTAGGGTTAGTAGTAAAGGGTGGCACTGTGGTACCGTGGTACCATATTTTTTTTATTTTTTTATGGTACCGTGGTACCATAATTTTTTTTATTTTTTTTGTACTTATGGTACCGAATCTATACTATAGTACCGAATGGTACTATATATGAAAACAGATTTACCGAATCTATACTATAGTACCGAATGTTACTTTATATGAAAACATATTTATGGTACCGTATGTAATAAAATAAAATTTCTTAAAGGAGGACCACTTCTTAACGTTAAAGGGGGATTGACAATTGTAAAATGTCCTTTCGAGACATTTGGGTTGGCCCTGAAAAGGGCCGTTTTGTTTCTTCTTTAGATTTCGGTGACATTGTCCACATCGTGCTTGGTTTTGGTGACATCGTCACTGATTACGATGACATCGTTTTCATCTTGTTGCTGTTGTTCTATGAGCATATGATCTTCATTGTTTCACGATACATTTAACTGCTCTATGGTCTTGCTGTTGTCTCCACTCATTGCGTTGTCGTTCGATCAACCCCATCAATTCGTGGACAAATTCAATCAGTTGCTGAATTTCATCCATGGTTGTGCAGCGAGAATATGACCGAATGCTTGATGCGGTGCGCTTTTATAGCCTTGAGGTGGATTGACCTACTTTCTACTGTTAGCGTACACCAATCAGAGAACGTTATTTCTATTCAATGATTTAATGATTCAAGTTTAACCTTGACCTGAGTTGGATAGCATTGCCTTTGGCCTTGACATTGGGGTGGATTGACCTACTTTTGTATTGACATATCAGAATTGCTGTAAAATTAAAAAAAATTCAAGCCGAATTTGTAGTAGTGATGACTTTTTTTTGTAACATTTTTATTTTTGTAACATTTTTGTAACATTTTTGTAAACTTTTTATAAAACATTGGATCATATTTTTAATGAAAGAAAATTTGAATGGAATTTGAAAATAATGGTGACAATTGAGGTATATTCTCTTTCGAGACATTTGGGTTGGCCCTGATAAGGGCCGTTGTTTTTTTCACAGAGTAGTGGTTACTCATAATTGTCTATGAGTTTTCTTCAGCAGGTATTCAACATGTTCTATGGTGATGAAATGTGCTTCAATGATATTTAAGATATCATCGTAGTATAGTTCATGAAAGTAACATGCACTCAATTTGTCTATGATACTCCTGAGTGTTGTTGTTATTTTAAGCGTACGTTGGTATCGGGCTTGTAGTTTAAGCGAACGTTGGTGTAGGGCTTCTATTTTGTCCATGTCAGATATGCAGTCGTTAGTTATATGTGACTTATCCATAGCACAGTCTGAAAACGAATGGCATGAATTCATTTCGTTTGATACTTTTATTACTTGGTTTGACAATTGTAAAAATGTCCTTTCGAGACATCTGGGTTGGCCTTGAAAAGGGCCGTTTTTTTTTTTCTCTACTTCTTACTCTTTTTGCTATTTTTGTATGTCTTTACAATGGGCTCCAAGTCCATTCTTAGAATGGGATCCGCCATCAAGCGGACGTTTGTTGGATGCTTCCACATTTTCTGGAATGAAAGTGATAGGCACCACCAACTTGTCTGTTTTCAATTTGATACGGCATTCCACTTCTACCATTCTCTTTTGTAATTTGATGAGGTTGTTGTTCACCTCTTTGAGTTCCCTCAGAATAGATTGTCCAACATTATTTACTGGCTGCACTGACGGTTGGTGTTGCATTGGTTGTTGTTGCTGTACTGGTTGCTGCTGGTGTGGTGGAGGCTGAGGTTGATACGTTGGTTGGTAGCTGGGTTGGTTCACCGGAGTCGGAGTGTACGACACTGAGGCCTGGTTAGCAGCTGTCGTCAGCTCATACAAATCAGCAGCCTGTATGGCGTTGTTAACGAGATCAGAAGTTACGTAGCTTTCCATGGTTGGGTAGTGGGATTATGATACGATACAGTGTGCTTTTATAGTCTTGAGGCGGATTGACCTACTTTCTTCTGTTGGCACACACCAATCAGAGAATGTAATTTCCATCCAATGAATCAAGTTCGACCTTGACCTAAGTTGGATAGCATTGTCTTCGGCCTTGACATTGGGATGGATTGACCTACTGACCTACTTTTTTCATAACTATATAAGTGTTTTTTAAAAAAGAAGGATGAAATCACAATGTCCGAACAAAAACTCTGGTTCGAAAAGTGTGGTGTGTGTTTAGAGGAGAGGGAGGAAGATATATATCACATAAACCAGTGTCAATGTCAGGACATTGTATGCGTCAGATGCTTCGCACGGCTTCAGAAGTGCCCGTTTTGTAGGGCACCCTATCAAGTGTATGCCTGGCCTGCCTGTGTTTTCGCTAAACATGGGCCTACAGTGCGTTTAGCCTATTATGGCATATGGTTTGACCCTGATTATTCAGAGTTAGTAGGGTGACTCCGAGTAATTCAGGATCACAAAAACCAAATACGGCCCTTTTCAGGGCCATCAAACTATATTCGAGAGGGAATATATCACAATTGTTAATGTGTAAGATAAACAACAAGAAATCAAATCAGTTTTAGCATTTTTATTGAACTCTATGAACATTGCAAACAAAATATGAACAAACAATATGAACAAACAATATGAACAATGCAAACACTATGAACAACAAGTACATAACACTTTATTGAAAGTAGAATGGGTCCAAACTATTCGTCAGTAATTCAAAACACGCACGACCATCTCCAAACTTTGGTGGATGTTTAGCTGTGCATGTTTGTTGGTGCTGATTACACACTTGTCTTCTTGCACGTTTGTACAGTTCTGAATAGTTCTGGTAAAACCAACATCCCACATTGGAATCGTTCAAATTGAAGTGAGGTTGATCCTCTGTCCGGAATTTAGCTCTAAACACCCGTGTTAAATCACATCCTCGAACAAGAAAATGCAAAGCAAACAAACAATATGCTCCACACACAAACGTGTTGTATCCTTGAAGTCTCATGAGATTCCATGTATAGGGTCCATGTCTTTCCAAGAAACGTTGAATGTCACAATGGAGTGGTTTTTGTCCATACGAATCAAAGTAGTAAGTCGATTTATCGTTGAAAAACACAACCACCCAATGTTCACCAGGTTGAGTCGAATTGTGGGTATTCACTATGTAAGCTTTTACAGTCTCTGGTCTACGTTGTGGTAGTTGATCTTAAGCACATACCACGGCATTCAAGGGAGCTAGAATTGGTGAATGATCCAAAATATACTGCAACTCAATCGTTTCCATTTTCCCAATCTTGTTTAATTCGTCCTGCCCATTCGCACTCAAAAGCTTCCAATGGTGTGATCTTGTTCGTATCTACACTAGCCTTTATATTTGCCCACATCTGATAAGCATCAGCTTTCTCAGCGCGTGTGAGATCCATGTTTTGTAGTTCAGCGTACCATCTTTCCATCACTTGATACATGTCCGGTTTTTTTAATGCACTGTTCAGAAACATCTCGACCCACTCACTTTTACTGCTAAACAAACATATGGGATGTTGGGTCTGACTGGGATGATCAACAATGCAACCATAACAGTTTTCTTTCACGATATCAAAGAGGTGTGTCTGCAATTCATGCACCACATGTTGGTTCAAACTCTTTACAATATCGTTTCGCCTATTCAAGTTGTAGATTTCTTCGTACAGTTGTTTGGCCAGCTGTTGTCCTGATTTGCTCATGGTTAATAGTCTGTGATGACTTCTCTGAACCCGTTAATATCTATCTGACTGTCGTATTCGGCATACACAATCACATTGATGGGGTCACCAAGAGCTACACGAAACTGAACCTCGATTCGCAAGTTTCCCGTTTTTATAGGATGCAGCTGTCCCTCTTCTGATCCTTGATCTGGCGTTAAGTCAATGCCCCACAGTGTGTACCCCTGCATGTAATCGTCCATTGTCAGACCCATGGAGCGGTTTAAACCGAGTGATCCCGTGGCTTGATGCAGGGACATGTATGATCTCAAAATTTCTCCTGTGGGAAAGTTAGGCTGGAACGGCAAGTTGTGTGTCGTCTTTCCGTCTACACTGACCTCTAACTTAGACAAGTTGAAATGTTGAAAATCAAATGGGTTGGTTGCCAGATCACCGTTCATGTCTGTATTCTTTACCAGGCCTAGAATGATACGTTTGGGCAACTGTCCTTGAAATAAATGATCTTCGATCTTTGATCGTTGGCCTGCAGGAATGGTGAAAGTTTTTACCTCAGCTCGGCGAATTGGGATCTTCATGCCATGTTGAGCGATGGTCTGTTTTAAGTTGTTGGCCACTACGGGTAACAGGTCAACAGTCCGAACATTGAATCCAGCTTGAAGTAACTGGATTTTTGCCTCTGTTCCAAACAGGCAAAAACTGACTGGGGTTCTGTTGAGTCGCAGCCGTATCTCTACACCATTGGGAATATACTTGTCTTGCAAACACAGGTCTAAATGCAGACGTCCGCACATTTCCAGAACACGACTCTGGTGGATACGTGTTCTTCTTTTAGTAAATCCTTCATTATCTTCCGCAACTGTATGCTCTTGCATATGACCCGCCGTGTCAGGACTCCACATTTCCGTAGCGTAGAGCTGTGTTGATTTACTGTCCGTAGAATAAGACAGCAAATTCTCAATGTAGGCCCGGTACGCGTATGTGTCAGCATTATTGGTGATCAGTTTGTTGTTCAGGTACACATCAATACTGCTAAACAAGCTGTGGAAGAAATTATTTACTGTGGATGTTTCTCCATCGGCAGCCAGATTAGTGCCATCCGGTTTGACTACTTTGACTTTCAGGTACAAGTAGCTCTGGTTGATATCAGTCCACTTTTCTGATTGAGCAGGAATTACAAATTCAATGGGAGATGAATTGCTCAGTGCTGACACAGGATAATGTTCTGTCCACTGTGCATCTTGCATTGCTGTCATGGTAGGTGGAACATGTGACACATCAAGTTCAGTTTTGCTACACTCACAAGAGCCGTGTTGCAATATGTTGTTCAATCAAAAATATCTAACGGTCGCGATGAGATTTTTCTTTTTTTGTTGTGTCTCCTTGACGTGTTGGAAGCAGAATGATGTCGACGTTTGAAATCTCGAAGCTTTATACCTCTCAGAGTTTTCTGACCCACATCTTTCAACAATGTTTTACCCCGTTTCTTGATCACTGTCTTTACATTTTGGCCAGACAGAATATCTTTTACGGCTCCTATACCTTGTTTAAAGCCCTCTCTTTTCAGAGTCTATAGTCCTGAGGTCACGATGGGTTTCATCATGGGTAAGATGTTGCTGGCCATTTTCTTGAACATGGAACCCAAACCATATCCGACTTGTCGAGGTTGACCACGGTAAACTGGAATCATCGTGTCTTTCTTTTAAAATGAAGCTTCACCATCGACTTCCCGTGAGTGAAATGAACTGATTCCCCTGTGTCACCGGTTATATTGATACTGATCTCGCTGAAATATGATCTGCTGACAGGTATGTAGTGTAGATTTAGAAATTCAAAGTGCATGTGTGGATTAGCCCCTGCTTTTGTTTTTGAGTCAAATGGCACAACGCGTAAAATGGGTGCTTCGACATCCCCTATCAAAGTGTGTTCTGCCAGATCGGTATATACAAACAAATGGTTCATCTTCGTGAAGAGGTCCACACCGTACTTGAATCTGTTGTTGTCTCTGTCCGGAAACACCTCAGTACTTCCCTCTCCTCCAAGTTTCGTAAGGAGGGATGGATGAAGTTCCAAGCCGATCTTTGATCCACTATTACCGGTAAACTTGACACGTTTTGACAAGCCGGAAAAATCAAGTCCAAATGTGAGGTTTCTTTGAGTTAAAATTGTTTTAGTGGCTTGTTTAATAGCCTTGTCCATTTCGTCAGTGAGATGTGGTCACGCATAGATGCCTGCAGGAATACAAAGGGGTATTGCCCATTTTTTGCCTTCTAATTCACACCCGTTTTTCACTTGTGAAAAGGCTGAAGCCAGTTCTGGATCTTTAGTCACGATGTAGAATTTTCCTTCCTCCTCTTCAATGTTTCTGACTTGTGTGGGAACGATCATTTCCACGAGAGCCACTTCCCAATTTTGTTTGTCGACATCAATGGTTTTTGCCAGCTTGGTTCTAAAACAGCATTGTGTGTTGCTTGGGTACAATGCCATCGAACTATCACTGATGAGAGTGATGTAGAAAGAGTTCATGATTTCTTAAATTTTAAACTTGGGTTTGGAAGAATGCATCCGATAGAAGTACTCATCAGCAGCAACCAAAGTTCACGATCTGGACTGTTGAGACACAGGTTCACTAATGACACGATGACAATGATAAAGATGATCACAATCTGTGTCAAGAAAGTGATTCTGTTGTTTGGTACCTCACTTTTTCCTGTCTGTATACTGTTGTCTACCTGAACACTGCTGGTATCGGACTGAGACATGGTGTTCATGACGTTTATACTTTATACTAAATGCGATTTTGGAATCCAACTGTTAAACTTTTAGGATATCCAAGCCACTTGTCTTTCACTTCTTGAAAAGTTTTACCGCCTACACGCCTTGTACGCCGATCAAGAACTGATTCCACTTCGTATAGCTCATCATCTTTTATATGTTGAATTTCATTCCTGTAGAAGGATCCGGCGATAGTTTCTCCAGCCAAGTCTTCCAGTTTTACGGTCAATGGATGTGTTCTGTTGATGCGAACCACTTTGAACAATTCCACTGTCCAGTTGGGTAGATAGCCTTTGGCAAATGTTTGCTTGGTTTTATTGATGCGCACTATATCACCCACTTTCAAATCAGTTGATTTCTTATTTTTCTTTTGATGGTTGCCATACAATGTCTTGGTGACTTCATGCTCATTTTCTCTAGACACAGATGCAGGGGTACGTCCGATGCTTCGATGAAAACGATGATTGTAGCCATGTACCAATAGTTGCAGTACATCCACATAATGACGGGTCTTGTGATGAGTAAAATATTTCCACATTCTTGATTTAAGCGTACGTTGAAAACGTTCAACAATATTCGCTTTAGTTTCTGGGTTTTCAGAAATGAATGTTAACTTCTGAAAGTCTTTGTTCAAAAATTCTCGGCCTTTGTCTGTTTGCAAAGAGAGTGGTTTTCGGCCTTCTTTTAGAATAGACTGAAAGGCTTGGATGAGCGTCTTTCCAGTTTTGTCAATGATGGGTATTACCCAAGCATATTTTGAAAACACATCAATGACACACAGTAAGTAGCGATATGGTGAATTCTCTTTATAAATACGTTGCATATCTGCGAGATCAGCTTGCCATCGATGATCGATACCTCCTACCACAGTCTGTCAACGTCGAAATTTTCGTCGTATTGTTTTATGCAACGTGTAGGTTCTTTGACTTCTCAACCAGTCTCGTACATCCTCTAAAGTGATAGATTTCAACTGTTTTTTCGCTGCCTTGTAGAGTCCCTGAATTCCTCCAAAACTCGTAGGATTATCAGTATCATAGTACAGGTGACGAAGTAACGTGTCCTTCTTTAGTAGGCGTCCCATGACGAATGGGCTAATATCTCCTCGGGTTCTTCCTTTTTAATAGGTCTTCGTTTCTTTGATGTAGGTGCGTAGGCAAAACTATCATAAAATTCATCCTCCTCCTCTTCTTCTTCATCATCATCTGGTGTTTGTATGAAATTCCATCGACGTTTATTGCCCACTACTTCTTGTGGGATGTTGACCTCTTTCAGTCCTCTAGAAAATTGTTCCCATCCTCGTGGATTTGACCCTTTCCGCTGTCGAAGTACATCATTGACCAGATCAATAATATTTGAACCTTCAACGGGTTTTCCATCATATTCTAACAGGCCATGTTCATCCCAACTTAAGTGAGGATGGTCTTTCAGCATGTTTAACAAAAGAGTAGCCTTTCGCCGCATGGTCGTAGGAACACTGTCTAGAATTTGATCTTTCAAGGTCATCGGTTTTTCCTCTTTCTTTTCAGTCACTGTACTTGTTGTTTTCTCAGCCATGTGTGGTCTGAAGGGTTTGAGTGCTTTTTTATGTGACACTTGAAAGCGATGTAATACTTCTCCAAATTGTTGTGCTTTTTCTGACTCAGACAATTGATTGTCGTCAAGAACTTGATTCATTTCTTTCTGTAATGATGAAGTCTGACTCACTTGAGGGGATGGGGGTAACCGAGGTCGTTGTTCCTTCTTCCATCGATTCATCTCTTCCAACAACCGAACTGGAACATAGGCCATCTTCTTCATATTTTCCGAATGATTTCACCAGCAAGAGGTATAATTGTTTTGGCTAAGAGTGGTGCAAGTGCCAGCAGGGGTAGAAAACCACCTTTCTGATTGAGAATGATTTTCTTTTTTCGAACTGATACTTTCTTGGTCGCTAACTGTCGGAGGTGTTGTCTCTTAGAATGCAATCGACGCTTCTGAGCCTCTGACAGTGGTACATTGCCTTTTAAAATGTTGTGACAACATTCAGCAATACAATCCACCAATTCTTTTGGTGCTTCTTGAATAATCTTCTTTCGAAATTTGGGCGAGGCTTCTGTCAAAGCAAGCAACATTTTGCCATGTTTACGAACGAGTGGTTGTTTGCGCTTCATGATGACAAATGATGATGAAATGTTTGGTCTCTTTTATTTATACCACTGTTGAAGGGCTTGTAAAGCGATATTGCCAGCACTACTCAGTGGTCCTGAATTTCTCATCGCAGTAACGGCAGTAGGTAATGGGGAATGGAGACTTGGGATTGGTGAAAATCTTGATGATGATGATGATGATGAACGCCCACTTGAAGAATTGGAAAGGTCAAACAATTGTCGTCGAACTGTAGGGTTTGGTGAAACCGTCATTGATCCTTGTGGTGTAGCCAACCCAGACCTCATCAAACTTCTATTAGAACGGGGAGTAGATGAGGTCAGTGGAGAGAATTGGGACAAAAGTGGTGATGCTTTGGATGATGTCCCTGATGTAACATCACGTCGAATCAGTATGGGGACACTTTTGGTGTTCCAGTTGATACAGAGCGTTTTCTTCTTACAGTGACAAATCGGTCATGAGGCAATGTCTGCTTCTTCCTTGTTTGTTTCCTTACTGGTGACTTGCGTTTGGTTGGCTGTTTTCGTGGTTGTTGTCGTGACCGTTTCCTGGCTGGTGACTTTCGTTTGGGTGGTTGTTTTCTTGCTACTGGACCAAATTTTCTCACAGCTTTGGTCCCGTTCCATCGAAGCAGTGTACGAATGATGGTGCCCCCAAGGAAACCTCCACCGCCAGGTTTTAAAATAAGTTGTCGTTTTGTGGCCAGATCCACATGTTGATCAGCTAACTGTCTTAAAATGTCTTTGTTGCGTTCCATAAAATTCATCGTCTGTTTTGCCACGGTTACTTTTTTCTCTAAGATGAGTCGTGCAGCTAAGGTGAACCATTTCACCATCTCTGTTAATCCTGATTCTACCAGCTCTTGTCGTTTCGTTGGGTTCTTTTCCCGACTCAACGATTCTAGAGCTTTGATCACTGTATGTGGTGTGTTTTCCATGGTAGCTGTATCCTTAATGATGATCGGGTGTCATGTTCCTGTCATTTTATACTGTAGTGTAGACGATCGGTCCTCGATCTTCACCTGTTACCCACCGATGGAACACATCTGTTCTTAAACGATTCTGGTCGGGTGTTCTTGGATGAAAGTCAATGATAAGATATCCATGAGGTGTAGAGGTTGCATCTTGATACGCCATCACCAAATGGGGTAGTTGTATTTGGTTCGCAAGTGTTTTGATCTGACCTTTATCTCTTGTGTTTTGAAATAATACCATGTAGTGTGCATTCAAGCTGATGGTACGACTAGCCTTGGATTGTTGGAACATGTTTTGTGTGATGTAAATGACAGTGGCATTTCTATGGTGTCCCTTTCGCGTGAACCATAATTTAATTTTCTCCTCATCTTTTTCTCCTAACATATCATCAAATATGACGAGGTGTGGTAAGGTTGTATCGTCTACTATCTCTTCATCATCCTCAGGGATACCCTGAATGAATTTGATAGCTTCACGTTCTTATAACTGTGCGTAGGCACTTTGCCATTCTTTGTAACACCAGACGATGCGTTGTGGTACCACATGAAATAAATCGGTTTTGTACTCAATAAGTTTTTTTACAAATTGAGTTTTTCCTGAACCACTTGGCCCTGAGATGAAAATGTTACTAGGATGTTGAAAAAGTAAACTACTTTCCATGATGGTCCAAGAAATAATAACAGCATTGACATGACAACATTTTATTTTATACATCATAGCAAATAAACACTTGAACAACATCAATCAGTCTTTCTTTATACATCATCCATTCCGGCAATATCATGGTATATCCCATAGCATTTAAAGCCATGCACACTTCGTCAAACAGTTCCTCGGATTGTCTTAACGCCTGTTCTGATTGAATTCCAAGTACACGCACAGCCAACAACACAGCTCTACGCCATGGATTCCGAATTGGAGTTATGTTTTTTTCCTGTAGTGAAGTATTTCCCATGTTTTGGCTTCTCATTCGTCTTGCAAGTACTCTGCGTAGTATCTTATTTTGTAGGTGTCCCAGAGGGATTCGTCTCCCAACTCAAACCTTTCTAAGTTGTTGAAATCGGGATCTTGAAAGAACTGTTCACTAGGATTTGGCCTCGTTTGTTTGAATATTGCGGCGCACTGTTTACCAAAAATGTTAAACACTTGTTCACAAGTGATAGGTTCTGGAGTCAGTAAAATGGCACGTATATCCTCTGGTGTGTCGTTCCGGTGGTTAATCGCAAATCTGAGATACATACGCTCATCAAAACGGTTCAGTTTCTCCACTGTATCAATGTTTAGGGTATCAATGTATATGTACCACACGTCAGAGATCAGGTTGCGTAGCAGGTTGTAAATGGCAAAAATCCGTTGAAAGACCACACTTTTATAGCTGCTTGGAAGATCACGCCCTCGTACATCACTAAAGATATCATAAACTTGGTTTAAACAAGAGGGATCCTCCATCGTCTGGTGAATTATTCTGTTTCCAACGCGCTGTGCCCAAGTAAAAAATAACTCGTTGCAAAATGCAGCAGGTTTCTTATTAGCTTCAACGAGATGTCTGTAGATCATCTGTTGCATTTCTACTGGTAGAGTGTTCATCGTGAATCTCCGTATGTTTCCACCACCGTTCAGGCTATGCACACGATCACAAGCCAACTGGTTATGACGGTTGGTAACCGTACGGCACTGTCTTATATTTGTCCACGACCACGCGTTTTGTATACACTGAGCGGAACGTCTTGGTCTGTGTCTCACTGATCACTTTGCGATTTCTATGTCTCTTGATTCGGGATTCATATTCGATGACTGTCTTGTAATGTTTGCGATCTTGTACACAGTCGACCATAGTCTTAAAATTGACTTTCTGACTAGCATTGTAATCCAAAGTGATGCCTTTTACTTTGCATTTCTGATGTCGATTTCCTTTTTCATCGATATATTCATACCCATAGTTTTTTGGCCCTAATGCCACGAATTTGACAATGCGTCCATGTGGTACTTCATCTGTCCACTTTCCCAACTGGCTCTCTTCAATTGGAATGTTGTACTGGTCAGGGTCATAGATGTACATACAACTGTCTGTGTCAAAATATAGTACCCGATCTCCAAGTTTTTCCAACTGGGTGTAAAGTTCAAGTCGAACATAGGACGTAACGAAGGCAGCCACCACTGGATTTGAAGATGAATGGGGTTGTGTTGCGTCTGTTTCATCCGAGTAATTCACCAACATGAAGTTGTCATGATCGAAAATCTCGGCAAACTGCACAGTGACATGACGGTCGGAGAGTAGGTCATACAACCGGTTCACCTTAGTCACATACTCGGTTTTGGTTTGAACATTGTTTTGTGCATTCTTACCCCACAAACAGTTCAACATGGTTTTGGCAAACGCTCTTTTTCCTTTGTTCTTTTTCACGTTGTCGAGCCAGATACCCTCTATCTGAAAGTAATTCTGTTTAAAGCGGGCTTCATCATCTTCTGTTTTTACCCAATTAGGGTAACCACTTGCTTCTTGTTTCAATTTCAAGTATTTGTTAATATACTGTTTATACACATCTTTACTCCATGCGTCCCAGTGCCAGATGTGGAAGACGTCTACCAATTGGTATCCTACCTCAAGAGCTTTGGCTATTTCCACATGGGTCCAGGTACCTGTCAACATGCGTTTATACAGAGTGTGATTGCATTTTTCACACTCTTCCTCAGCACAGGTACGGCACAGTGTAAAGATCATTTTCTTGTTACAGTGAATAGGTAGGACTGGTAGCCACAGGTCTTGTGGTGGCAATACACGACATTTGATGAGTTCCTTGTACATTCCAATGTTGTTTATATCAATCATCTCTTGACTTAAGATGTCGGGATGTCCCACGGGGTATGCTTTGTACTTGTTCACGAATGGATACAGTGAGCAAATGTCAGCATACTTAATTTCTTCCTTGGTGGTTGTATCCACTTCATGGTATAATTGAACGGCATTGGTTCGTCCACCAAACAAAGCATCCCGAGGTAAAATAGGTTCTTGGAAGGGAAAGAAACGGTTCACAGTATCTCTGTATTCTGGTTCAATCTTGCATTTCTGATCAAAGTCACATTCCCACATTACAACTGTGTTGTAACCTTGTTGAGACAAGTCTTTCAACCGAAAGGTTGTGGCATTGTATAACTGCTCCATAGTTTGAAGTGTGTAACTGTTCACACTGTCTCTCCTTGGGTAACATTTTGGACATCCGTGTGTCCAGCACCCCATGAATTCGTATACGGTGTTCATCTCTTTGTGGAATCCGTCAACGTAATAGGGTCCAATTTGTACTTCACCTCCATTTAATGCATGGCGAATGTGCTTATTCTCAATGGAAGCAGTTGTTTCTATCCAACGAATCCCTTTGATTGAGTATCGAGTTTTGTTTGGATACCCGTCATCAGAGATTACAGCCAAGGTCTTTGGAGGCATTGAATTTTTACGCCAAGCTTTGTTGCACACTTGAGCTAGAGTGGTCGCTTCCAGGAACGGATCAATTTGGTCACTGACCAACAGTTCTTTCCTAAACTCTCCACAACCTCGTCTCAAGATGTCCACATCTGATTTGCAGTACTTTTGCATTTCTAACTGAAAGTGAAACACAGCCTTTTGTGCCACTTTTGCATTGTACCATTTCAGAAACGCTTCTCTCTTGTCAGGTTTCATGCTGTCGGGTCTGTAAAAATGTACGGGGAGATAGTCTCCAATGTAGTCTTGGTATTCATCCGTGTTGGCATAAAATGGAAACCATCCTTTTGCCATCTCAGTCAATCCAAACGTGTCGGGGAAATCGGACAAAGGCATGTTGAGAAAACTCAGTGAGTCGATGAATCTCACTTGATGGGCTTTCATCATTAGAATTTTGCTTCCATTCATGATCAATTCTGGTTTGGCTGTATCATGTGTCAGTAAGTGCCTCAAAATAAACTGTGCATCGTATCCTTGTGAGTTGTGAGCAATCACTGTGGTACCTTTGTGACTGGGTTGAAACAGCCATGCACAAAATTCTGACAATGTGTTGTTACCACGAAATATTTTTTCTCTTGGCTCATCCACAGCTTCGCATTTCTGACACGGGTTTTTCATGGATTGACACATACAGTCTCCAAAAGCACGTTGAGCAACACAAAAGTTTGGTATATGTTCACCCAAATCAAATCGACACTCAAAGTCAAAGTAGATGAAAGGTACAGTCGGTGACTTCATGTTCTCTGGTTCTTTGTACGTGGGGATATAACACTGATGTTCTGCATCCACAACTTTCTTGCAATACTTGCATTTTTTAGTGCAAGGACAGAGATGGTTCTTCTTTGTACCCACAACCATTTGACCACAGGTCTTGCATTGCCATACACTTTCACAGATGTTTTTTGTAGATTTTCCTGGTTTCGCTTTGTGCTGATCAAAACATTTCTGACTATGAAATGTTCTACCACAGTGACCACATGGAAAGAATCCTTCTTTTGGGCATAGTGTCGAGGCGTAACACAGACAAATATTCTTACACACGTGAGCTTCTCTGTTGTTATAACCGTAGTTACAGTGTTCACAGAAGTAGCTGCATCCCAGGAAACCAGTGATTGATGTAATGCAATCATAATGTTTATCATGATGATAAATGTGAATCACTTTGCTTTTGTCTGTCAGAGGTGGGTGATTGAACAACACGCCCATTTTCTCAAATTGTGGCCACACTTTGATCACATAGTCTGGATAAAGGTGGGCTTGAATCTTCTTGTATTCTTCTATACCACAAGGTTGATTTGGACTAATGCCCACACTATCTAACAATGTCTTGGCTTCTTGGCTTTGAAGAAATTTTGCAGATTGTCTCATCAAATTCCATCGCTTCTTCCAGGCTGTATCGTCCGTTTTATTGAGTTTACATATCCCTACCACAATTGATCGTGCCAAACACATACTGTCGTGAACATTGTCTATCTTTACCATACTTCGTTTGACTTTGGACATGTTCTCAATGCTTAGGTGCGATCCAAACGTTCTTTTTGTTCTTCCACCTCCCTCGGGCATAATGACATGTGTCATTTCTAACTGGAGATGCCCGTCATGAATCTTAAACTTGTGCTTGCTTTGTGATACTTTCTCTATTTCGTTCAACAGCGTATCTCCTGAAATGTGTGTTGCATTCCCGAACGGAATGTGGATACCAAATGCTAGGTCAGGATGATTTATGGAGATGCGAATTTGATCGTTGTCATTGACCCGTGCTTCTCTGTATAACTGTTTCACCATGTCATTGAAAAGTTGATGTGTAAATTCAAACGGTTTTTTATATCTTTCAAATGTAACATCGTACACGTGGCCATTCGTTTTAAACTTTCTTGAAGTTCTCTGTGACCGTGGCTGTATGGAATAATATTCCCGTATATCACTCTTGGTCTTTTTTGTAAGTGGCTCATCATCGCTGCTTTCTTCACTACTCGACATCGTTGTGATTATAAGTAAGTGAGCAAAGCTTTTTTATACATCTAAGCTCCGCCCACCTGATCTCAGGCCTATAAAGTGCGGTGTGACCCGTCCACTTCATCACTCTCAAACCTGATTCAGACTGCTCTGTTCAGAATGACCTGCAATACATTTGAGTTCTGGGTGAAAGGACAACTACAAGCTATCAGTAACAAGCTGATCAGACTAGAAACAGAAAGACAAGTGATATGCTACCGCTGTCAGGAAAAGGGGCATTATGCATCGGCATGTACGAAGAAAGCTTCAACACCTCAAACAGTACGGGTGTGCTACCGTTGTCATGAACCGGGACATTTTGTTTCTAATTGCCCAAAACCTGCAGTGTGCTACAGTTGTCACGAACTAGGCCACTTTGCATCCGCTTGTCCTAAGAAAGGGATGAATAGTACTGTATCTACAGTAAACGCACAGGTGGACAGTGAAATGCAGAAAATGAACGTAGTTGAGACAGTGCCACAGACGGACAGTGATGTTGAGCTACTAGAGGCTGCCTCTGAGTTGGAGAAACCTACCGTAAAACCCAAGAAACGCAAGAGAAGCGTCAACACATGCATCGTGTGTCCTGAGGCTCACCCATCAACAAGCAATACAGAGTGTAACCGACCAGCTAAGAAGCGAAAAATGACATTTGAACACTAGACTTGAAAAACAAAGTTGTGTTATGTTCATTATTTGCTGTATGACGCACGTTTAATTCATTGTTGCTGTATGACACATGTTTGTTGTTAAACACAATAAAAAAAATCATATGACAATTGTATTAGTTATCCTTTCTACATCATTGTAATGGTCCTGAAAAGGACCGTTATTTATTGAGAAGTGTCTAGCACTCACTCAAATACAAATACCGCCAGTAATGCCTGCTGGCTTCTGGATATGCCAGGTAAAACCCTGACAAATCCGGGTACAATGGCAAAGGGGGTAAACTCGGGTACAAGTTGACACCCTCTTCCTTTATACCCTCTTCCTTGACTTCTACTTTCTTCTCCTTTCGTAACGCCTTCCTTGCACGTCGGAATAACTTACGAAGGAACTTCATGGTGAAGAATGAATACATACATAGCATTACACAATTTATAGTCAAGAAAAAGTAGGTTAGTAGGTCAATCCACCCCAAATGTCAAGGCCGAAGACAATGCTATCTAACTCAGGTCAAGGTCGAACACATCATTTTTTTTATTTTTTTTTATTGGATGAAAAAATAACGTTCTCTGATTGGTGTGCGCCAACACAAGAAAGTAGGTCAATCCGGTACTATAAAACAGTGCACATACTCTATACTTTATTATTCATGATTGAAAAATGAGACCGTACACACGTATGTCCACCCCAGACTTGCTAAAATTGTTCCTCGACAATCCCAGCTATGAGGAACAAGAGAGCGACCCAGACAGCTATCACGACCAAGTTGATGTGTATGATCTATATCTCACTCTTATAAAAAGGGGAGATCTCCCTAATTACCTGTCAGTTACCTTTGAAGATGTACCATCTACCCTACTACAGGGATCGGGAGACAGCCTGAACTTCATAGGTGACAAGGATCTAACCCGTTGTCATTTGCATCTCCTTGCAGGATGGATGAAGAGATATGTCATGGGATGGAACTGTACAACGTGTGGTATGGACCACAATATGTGATGGGACTGTACAACGTGTGGTATGGACCACAATTAATAAGAAACAAAACGGCCATTTTCAGGGCCAACCCAAATGTCTCGAAAGGACATTTTACAATTGTCAATCCCCCTTTAACGTTAAGAAGTGGTCCTCCTTTAAGAAATTTTATTTTATTATCTAGATTTATTTATAAATCTGTTTTCATATATAGTACCATTCGGTACTATAGTATAGATTCGGTAAATCTGTTTTCATATATAGTACCATTCGGTACTATAGTATAGATTCGGTACCATAAGTACAAAAAAAATAAAAAATTATGGTACCACGGTACCATAAAAAAAAAAAATTATGGTACCACGGTACCACAGTGATACCCTTTACTACTAGGTTTAAACCAAGTTTCGAACTTTGGACCTTAAAATGTATTGAAGTATTTTGTAGCTCCTATGTGAGCTAGAAAACTAAAATTGACACAAAGTATACTCGATGATGTCTTCTTTATATTTTAAGACACTCGACGCCATATGACGTCATTTGACGTCTCGAATTTAAAAGAAATTTTAAAACAAAAATAAAAGGTTTTTCAGCCCTGTACTCAAAATTTCTTGACCGATTTACTTCAAATTTTCACTGAAAGTGCTCCATAGCATCTTATTGTCAAATGTCATTTCCGTTTTCGAAAAATCTCAAAGGTCAAGGTCATATATCAATTATCGGTTTTTTCTTTGACCTTTAACTAAAAAAAAAAATTTGCTTTCAAAGCTCTTTCTGATGACAAAAACTTTTTGAAGATCAGGTTTTAAACGGCACAGCAATGGCGGAATATCCATAACGTCCCTATGCGAAGAGCAGCAAACTGCATGTATCTTGAAAAATATTGATATTTGTAAATATCATTATTGGTATTTGTAAATATCATTATGAACATGATTTATAGCCCAATCAATTTCCTTTCGAACGATATGCAGCTTTTAATGATAAAAAGAATAGTTATAAAAATATCGTTCATGAAGTAAATGACATGAACATATTTTGGCATACTTTTGCCATATTCTCAAGGTTTAAGTGTCAATTCTTCAAAAGCAGTTATTAAAAGGTTAATACATAAAGCGTGTAAAACCTTGGGAATTTAATGACCTTTCTTAAAGTACCCTGCTTTTCTTAATTGGACATCATATAAGAAAGTTACAAGGAAAATAAGAACTTATGATATAATCATATAAGTGTAAATGCGCAATTCAAACGCAACCAATATAATATTAATTCTTATAATTTCACCATATTAAGCGTTATATGGTAGATCCAAATTTAAAGCCCTTGTAAATCAATAATTTATTTTCAGCCAAATTAAGCAGGTTTTAAAATGTGTGTCAGTTAATTCAGATACCACTGGAATGTCAAATAGTTATATAGTATATATAAAGTAGAATGTTAAGTTCTCTGGAAAAATCTACCGGGCGTCACTGTAAGCAAGCAGTAAAGGTACAACGTTTACCTGTACTCATGTGAGGCCGCGGCCTATGTTTGTTCGGTTTATATATATGTAGTTTCTTTTTAAAAGAAATGTCTAGTGTATAAAATCCATACTTTATATAAATGTCCTTCAATCATTATTGTAAATGAAAATAAAGACAATGTAAATAGTGAATGAAATGGGTTTTGAAAAAATCTCGTTGCTTACCATGTACTTTATGTGTAATGTTACGTTCTTTTAAATGAACAACAGGGAAATTTGTTTCATATTAAAGAAAGGATACATGTGAAGTGATCTTAATTATATAGATCACTTATTTTCTCAAAATGGAAATGAGAGTATTTCACCACATGAAACGTTAATTTTGGATGGTAACATTGTTTATGAACAAATTCTTTTCAGTTGATCTTGCTTAAAATGGTTTGCAGCACAGAAAGCCCTTATCGTTTGAAGGACAAATGAAGTCTAGTTCTTCTTCTTATTATTATTATTATTTTCCTCCTTTTCTACTCGTTAGTTTCTATATGTTGGAATAGTCCAAGGACGATGAAAATTTAATGGCATATACTTCAAATGCAGAAATTTTGATTTCAATAATTTTCATATGCCTATGACGTCATATGAATGTGTATGTTTGGCTCTAGTTGTGCATTCTGGTGTCCGTTTTTCAAAATTCGAAAAGGCAATGGTTCTATGGCGAATCCAAGATTCGAATCTTTGACGTCAAATTTCAAATGCATATAAAGGGTCCGAATAGGATAAATAATGAAATTAATAACGGTTTCTAATTATAATACTTTCATTGAATTTAAAACATTATATTAATCATATAAATTTTCAACTCATTATGCCTTGCAAACTTCCATTGCGTGTTTTACCGACGCGCGATTGGCCGTATATGTATAATCTCCAATTCAATAAATCTAAGGTTTTTCGCATATCATTGTCTTAAAATTAATGTATACATTGTATAAATAACAAGTTTTAGCCTACCAAAAGTTCCTTCTAGTGCATTTCTTAACTTGGAGGTATAAAGTGAAAGCTGTTTTGGGTTAACCAAAGGGCTCGTGACGTTACCAAAATTCCTGACGAAAATCAAGCTGTAATTAAATAAGTTCATATTATCATGGGAAATAAATAATATTTGCATAATTTCTATCAATGACATAACTGTACATTTCATAGCACATCTATGCATACATCAACATATATACCGCATTTGAAAGATTCGATTTTTAAATTTAGCTCTAGGCCCTCTTTTTGTTGAATTTGGAGCCGATTATGGGCCCGATTCCCCTTCTTAATCTTAATACTTTTTCCACCTAGTCAGTGAAAAATCCCCAGTAGTATGGTAGGTGGTGTTGGGGAGAAAACGACTTTACGACTTGGATAGCTTGGATAACTAAAAGCACGCTATGACGTCATCAATCGATACCATAATAACGGACTCACGCGCGGTGCCCGCAGCGCCGTGCATTGGCGTCATCAATCGATACCATAATATCAGACTCACGCGGGGAGCCCGCAGCGCCGTGCTTTGACGTCATCAATCGATACCATAATTATCCAGTTCTTTAACGAGGATTAACGAGGTAGAAAAACGTAAGCGATTTTTGAATAAAAAGTTCTATGTCGGAGCAAGTTTTGTTAAATATATATCGGGTTGCACCGACCCACCCCTTTAACGAGGTCGCGTGATTATTTTAGGGTCACCGTCATTCGGCGTTAAAACATGGACGTTTTACCCGCCCACGTACGCGACGATATATACCATTTCCTAGTAGAAAACCGTTTATATCTTTGAAACATATTCTCGGATACGAGATGTACAAAATGGCGTTATACGAAACGCGTAGAAAACCAAATCGTGTATTAAACGGCGGTTAAGCGAAAAGTCCACTTTCGGACAATTTAAAACGTTTACTCGAAAAATATGGCGCTCATAATGTATAAAACGCGTCTTAACAGCAACAAATTAACTACGTTTCCACGAAGTCACTCTTAACTACGTACCTTAGAGAACAGTTAATGAGGGGTCTTTTTTTACAAAATCAATGAAGCATACTGATATTTCTTTTAGCATTAATTATAATTACCTTATATACGTATACAATGTCGATTATGTACAACCTCGCGTTTACGATTGTATACTGTATCAATAAAATCTGGAATCCGCATCCCTTAATTAGAATTTACTCACGACTTGTCCGACTATTGAAAACGTAGTTTCGCCCGCGGCGACCCTTGTTGACTTAACAACGATATTAATAATTACATGACCGTAATTGACTCGATGATAAAACTTGTAAACGCGGGTATACAGGTAGAGTATTGCGTTATCGATTATTGACATAAAACGAATGTGTACGAGACTCTCTCTCTCTGTATATTAATGCTCGTTTTTCTCTCATTTTTTCTGTTTTTCTCGTCATATTTCCCCGTAGTGCGCGCGTTTTGTACGCGTGTATGTTCTATCGTTCGTTTCTCTCTCCGCGTATTAAACCTCTCTATTCTATTAATTCTCTCACTCTCTATCGCAATATATTACTTAGTAGGATTTCAGATAATCTATGTCGTATTACATTTTTATCATTGTTTTAACCGATATAATATCGGGTATATATCTATTTGTTTTATTTCTCCTTTTTCCCCTCTCTCTCGGCAATATTATTCAAAGATATTCTTTTATAAAGACAAGAATTCTAGTAAAAAAGGTGGAACTACGAGAGTAAAATGAAAAAATAAATCATTCAATAATATCATTCGTTTATCGGAATTTCAAGTACTGACGCGGGATCGATTTTTCCATTACGAAGTTTTCCGGGCCTATACACAACGGTCAGAATTCAAACCGACCAATCGTCGAACGCGTCATTGGAACGCATATGTAACCCCCCCCCCCCCTTTTC
>CM037782.1:67007859-67021470 GCA_021229015.1 Solen grandis
AATTACAGTCAAAAGGGGGACCAAGTTGTCCCAGCCCTCTTTGGCAAGTTCAGATCTCCAGCTACCCAGCTATGTTTCATGCCCTGGCAAAGTCAAAAAAATTTTTGCTGTATAAAACGATTTTTCAAAAGAAAGTTTATGTGAAATACGTTTTATTTACTTAAAGATCGAGAAAACCACACACCGCTCTGTACCGCATAACCCGCGTATGACCTAACTAGTTATCCAATCACGGATTAGTCACGTGATAACCATCGCATGTAAACAATATGGCCGTTTAAACGGCGAGTTGGGGTTTCGTGAGTCTTTAGCTGTAAAACTGGTGAAATCGGTAAGCTAAGACAATGATGTTGTATGAAATGGAAAGAAAAATATGTCTTCTTACTAGACATGCGTGGATTTTTAGGTGTGCATCCTAAAACAATTGATTTTGACGGCCGAAACGAGTTAGGGGCATCGGTGTTAATTTCCCGAAGCTTTTATATAAGGCCTGGGTAGAAATCCTGCAGAGGCCAATACGAAAAAAAAAACTAGAGTGGATCTCAGTAGAGATTACATCCTTAGTACGCAATAAACTATTAACTTTTAAAACCATTCCTACTATTTCTATATTGTCATGGTTTTCTACCTAACCTTTATTGGGGCGGGCTAGTAAGTTATTTGAATACCCTCGCTGGTGTACATATAGCGATGACCTATTTTTGTTGACCCACTAAATGAAAAAGAAAGTAGAATACGGTGTTACGTGAAAAACGCTAGCCGTGAAGATAACTCTTATTAGTAATATTATACCGGTACTGATATTGAGACTCTGTCACAGGTTATAGGGAGAGGAAATATTCTGTCAGAACTGGACTCAGTCCTGACTTTACCAGGGTCTCTATATATACTGAACTAATTTCTAGGTTTCACTTCTGTTGTTCTGTACCAGTTGGGAGGGCGGGTATTGATCGAGGGTTGACAGGCTAACAAGTATGGGAATTGACAGTTTTCATTATTTGGAGGCTAAATCCATTTAACCCTAGGGCATACAAGGCATGTTTGAAAAGGTTCGGAAAAATGTTCACATTTTTGTATTTATGAAATTGCACTATAATGCAATATATTATCAATATATTATAATTATCATTTTAATGCGCAAAAAAATTAGATCTTGTAAGTCAATATATTATCACTTTAATGCGCGAAAAAAAAAATTGATCTGTAACCTCTCTCGTGGAATAAAATATGGTCTCCATAGTTGCATCATTGTCATATATCATCCCTGTCCAAACTTTGGTCATTTTAATGAAAATGGTCTCAAAGTATTGCATCTCAAATGTACGATTTTATCTGCAGCCTTTCAAAATACCAATATAATATTGCGTGAACATTTTTAATGTATACATGTACCATGGAAGCACAATGACCATCAAGTGACAAAGACATTGTCGCAAAACACCGCTGTCAAGAGTTTATCAGAGATTGGCACATGATACAGTTGAATATAGAACCAGATCCGATACAGCTTACTATTGATACTGATCATAATACAGCTTACTATGATACTGATCATGATACAGCTTACTATAGTACTGATCAGAACAGCTTACCTTTGTTACGGGCTGATCAGCTTACTTAGTACTGAGCATTACCCTTACTTAGATACTGACCATGATACAGCTTCCCATTGATACTGATCATGATACACTTACTATAGATACTGATCATGATACAGCTTACTATAGATACTGATCATGAACACTTCTTTTGATACTATCTGTACGCTTCTATAGATACAGGCAGTACAGCTTACTATTGTACTGATCATGTACAGTTTACTTAGAACAGAGCATGATACACTTACTATTGATTGATCATGATACAGCTTATATAGATACAGAGCATGATACAGTTATATAGATTGACCATGATACATTTACCATTATACTGACATGATACAGCTTATATAGATACTGATCATGATACAGCTTACTAAGATAATGATCATGATACAGCTTACTTTTGATACTTTGATACAGCTTACTATAGAACAGAGCAGATACAGTTTACTATTGATATGATCAATAAGTTTGTATAGTAGGGTCAGATACGTTTATAAGATTACTGATCAGATACGCTTGATATAGATCGGATCATGATACAGCTTACTAAAAATATACTGCATGATACGCTTATATAGATACTGATCTGATACAGCTTACCTTTGTTATTTTCATGATAAAACTTACTTTAGATACTGATCATAAACAGCTTACTATAGATACTGACATGATACAGTTTTACCAGAATGTCATAACAGCTTATTTTAAAGTACAGAGCATGATACAGCTTACTATTGATACTGTTCATAAACTTTTTACCATTGATCTGATCATGATACGTTCCATTATACTGATCATGAAAGCTTACTTTTGAACTGATCAGATACAGCTTACTTTTGATACTGATCATGATACAGCTTAAAAATTGATACTGATCATGATACAGCTTACTTAGATACGACCATGATACAGCTTACTTTTGATACTGATCATATACAGCTTACTCAGTCGATCATGATACAGTTACTTTTGATATTGCATGATACAGTTACAATTGATACTGAGCATGATACAGCTTACTATAGATACGATCATGATACAGCTTACTATGATACTGTCAAAATTCATTTTACTAAAGTACGATCGATACGCTTAATAAAGATACTGAAAGTACAGCTTACAAAGATACGAGTGATACAGTTTAATTTAGATACTGAGCATGTACAGCTAACATTGATACTGATCATGAACGCTTGAAAAATATGTCATGTACAGCTTACATAGATACTAGCATGATACAGTTTACTATAGATATGAAATGATAAAGTTTCCCTTATATACTGAGATGATACAGTTTACTATAGATATGAGCAAAACAGTTACTATTGATACAGAGCATGATACAGTTTATTATAGTATGAGATATAAGTTACTATAGTGCTGAGCTATACAGCTTACTATAGATATGACATATACAGTTCTATAGATATGAGCATGATACAGTTACTATTGAACTGGCTAATACACTTACTATAGATACTGAGCATGAAACAGTTTATTTGGGGATACTGAGCATGATGCAGCTTACTTTAGATACTGACATGATACAACTTACTATTGATATGATATGATACACTTTTTTTAGATACTGCAGATATGCTTACTATAGATACTGATCATATACGTTACTTTTGTACTGTCAGATACATTTAAATTTTGATACAGAGCATGATACAGCTTACTATTGAACTGACATGATACAGCTTGATTTTGATACGGATCATGATACAGCTTACTAAGATATCTGTCAGATACAGCTTACTATAGATTGATCATTACAGCTTACCATTGTTACTGAGCATGAACATTACTATAGATACTGAGCATGATACACCTTACTATAGATATGAGCATAAAATACAGTTTAATTTAGATACTGAGCATGATAAGCTTACTAAGATACGAGCTGTACGTTTAATTTAGATACTGGCATGATACAGCTTACTATAGATACTGAGCATGAACTTTTTAAATTTAGATACTGAGCATGATAAAGCACTATAGATACTGAGCATAAAACAGTTTACATAGATACTGAGCATATACAGCTTACTATTGATACTGAGCATGATACAGCTAAATTATAGATACTGATCATGAAACACTTATTATTAGAAACTGAGAATGATACGCTTACTATTGATACTGATCATGATACAGTTTACTGTGGATACTGATCATGATACAGCTTATTATGATACTGATCATGATACAGCTTACATTGATAACTGATCATGATACAGCTTACTATAAATACTGATCAAGAAAACAGCTTACAAAAGATACTGATCATGATACAGCTTACTATTGATACTGAGCCTAAACAGCCTATATTGATATGATCATGATATAGTTTACTATTGATACTGACCTGAAACAGCCTACTATTGATACTGATCATGATACAGCTTACTATTGATACTGATCATGATACAGCTTACATTGCTACTGATCAGATACAGCGTATTATAGATACTGATCATGATACAGCTTACTATAGAAACTTACATGATACGGTTAAATATAGATCCCGATCATGATACATCTTAAAAGATACGGATCATGATACAGCTTACTATAGATAATACTGATCATGATACAGCTTACTATAGAAACTGATCATATACAGATGAATATAGATACTGATCATGAAACAGCTTCCATTGATACTGAGCAGATTCAGTTGCATATAGATACTGATCAAGATACATCTTATTAAAGATACGGATCATGATACAGCAAAAATAGATACTGATCATAATACAGCTTACCATTGAAACTGATCATGATACAGCTTAATAAAGATACTGATCATGATAGAGCTTAATTAAGAAACTGATCATGATACAGCTATATTTTAATACAGTGCAGGATACAGCTTACTATAGATACTGAGCAGGGATACAGCTTACTTTAGATACTGAGCATGATGCAGCTTAATTAGAACTGATTATTATACAGCTGAATTTAGATAAATAATTATACAGCTTAATATAGATACTGATAATGATACAGCTTATTATAGATAAGATCATGATACAGCTAATTGATACTGAGCATGATACAGCTAACTATTGATACTAAATAATATACAGCTTACATTGATACTGACCTGATACAGCTTAAAATTGATACTGAGCATGATACAGCTTACTATAGATACTGATAATGATACAGCTTACTGTGGATACTGATAAAGATACAGCTTACTATAGATACAGATTATGATACAGCTTACTATTGTTTACTGTTCATGATATAGCTAACTATTGATACGAGCATGAACAGTTAAACGTTGATACTGACCATGATAGTCTTACTATTGATACTGAGCATGATACAGCTAACCATTGATACAGACATGATAGAGCTTATATTGAACTGACATGATAGAGCTTACTATTGATACTTGCATGATACAGGTAACTATTGATACGAGCATTTAGAGCTTACTTTGATACTTGCATGATCAGCTTACTATAGATACTAGCATGATACAGTTAAATTGATACTAAGCATGATACAGCTAACTATTGATACTGACATTATAGAGCTTACTATTGATACTGAGCCTGATAGAGCTTTAATGATACTGACCATGATAGTCTTACATTGTACTGAGCATGATACAGCTAACCTTGTAAAAATCATATAGAGTTACTATTGATATGACTGTAGGTTACTTTGATATTAGCATGATACAGGAATATTGAAGGCATTTGGCTTATTTTGTATTGTTGATACAGCTTATTAGATACAAGCATGAAAGCTTACTATTGTTTAAGCATGATAAGTAACTTTAAAAGCTTTATAGCGTTACATTGATATGAGAAAGATAAGCTTACATGATACGACATGATATAGTTATATAGAATGATGGGAATTGCTTACTTTTGAACTTGCATGATAGAGTTCTTTTAACTTAAAACGGGTAACATTGATATGACATTTAGAGTTCTATTGTTTGAGCAATAACTTCTTTTGATACTGGGCACAAAAGTTTTGTATTGATATGGCTGATACGTTTCATTGATTGACGAACAGTTACCTGATTGTATTACGTTAAATAATATGAGATGAACAGCTTATTTAAAAATCATAGTGTACAGCTTCTATTGATATAAGCAGATACAGCTAACTATTGATAGGCTTTATAGAGTTTTTGATACTGACCGATAGGCTTATAGAATGCCAGTAATTTACTATTGATACTGAGCGTAAGAAAACCATTGTACAAACAGAAACTTACATTGTCTGGCATGATGGTTTACTATGTACTTGCAGTCGGGTAACTTTGATAGAGCATTTGAGCTTATTTTTGATCGGTTGATACGTTACAAAGATAAGAATGAACGCTTACTTTTGATACAAGCATGAACAGCTAATTTGTACTGGTTATAGCGCTACTATTGAACTGAGCTAAAAGAGCTTACTAGAATGGTGAATAGTTACAAAAGAATGCGGTATTGCTTATATTAAATAACAGTAGAGCATATTTGATACTTAATATAAGGTAACTATTGATAGGTTTATAATTTACTATTGTTTTGGGGCTGAAAAAAATTTTGATAGGGGCCAAAAAAGGCTTTGTTTGATACTGAGCAGTACGCTTATTTTGTCCTGATTATACAGTTCCAAAGATTGATCAGTACAGTTAATATAGATACAGTGATACAGTTACTATTGATCGGCCGATACAGTTACTTTGATAGATCAGATACGTTTATATTTAGATCAGAAAGCTTACTTTTGATACTGATCATGAAAAGTTTTTGAAAAGAATGAACCTTTATTTTGAAATTAGTGATACGTAAATACAGATATGATTGATGTTCCTTGTATGATCATGATTCGCTTATTTTAAATAGATCTGTAATTACTATTGTTTTGATGGGAAACCTTATTATAAAATGAAAAATACAGCTTCTATTAAACTTAGATGATACTTTTTAATATAATCGATATTTCGTTGAAAAATTATGATCTTGGGGCTTAAAAAAAATGGCTGATCAGCTTACTTTAAAAAAGACTTGATACAGTTTACAAAATTAAGATTGGAAGTTACTATGATACGGCGATAAGCTTACTACTAAACTGACTTGATAAGCTTATTAGTACAGTTTGGATACTCTTTATTGATACTGTCATGATCAGCTTACTTTGATATGACATGTACAGCTTATTTTAGAAACTGGAATGATACACTTACTTAAAATTAGCGTAAGTGAAATAGTACGTCATATCGCTTACCTTTGATCTATATGATAAGTTACATTAATATGATCATGATCGTTATTTTTTGTTTTGATCAGATAAGCTTTTATAGAAAGAAAGATACAGTTTACTAAAACTTAGCAATACATTTAATTATAAATTTTTATGATTCGTTAATAAGATAATTGTAGAGTTAATTAAAAATGAGATTCGTTTTCTGAAACTAGTTTGTAAGTTACTAAAATTACAGATTGGTCGTTATTTGGATTGACGTACGTTTACTCGAAACTGACTTGTACAGCTTATATAGATCAGATTAGGTACTGTTATTTAATATGTATGATACGATAACATTAAACAACTTATAGACTTTATTGTAGGGCAAAAAATGCCTTTTGATACTGAGATGTTGGTTAAATTTTTGTATGGAGAACAGTTTCCATTGATACAAAAGGATACAGAAAACCATTGTATGAGCTGAACAGCTAACATTGATATGACATGATACAGCAACCATTGATATTAGCATAAAGCTAACCATTGTTATGAGCATGATCACTCCCTTGATATAGCGAACAGAACCATTTAGGCAGATCAGCAACCATTGAAATTACATGTCAGCAACCCATTGTATTAGCATGTACACAACCCCATTGTATGGCATATACAGCATCCTTGTATGAGCATGATACAGAAACCATTGAAGGCAGAAAAACCCTTTGATTGAATGATAAGCCTTAATTGATGATACACAACCATTGTACAAGATTAAAAATAATTTGATACAAGCATGATACAAAACCATTGATAGGGGAATATACAGCAACCATTGATATGAGCATGAACGCAACCTTGTACTTACTGTAAAACAAACCTTTGAACTAAGCTTATACAAAAAATATTGATACAAGCATGTCCTTTTTGATACAAGATGATACGGTAACTTTTGATACGAGCAGATGAGTTACTATTTGTAACAGGGGGTAAAAAAAACTGGCTCGACCGGGGACTCAACCCGGGCCCTTGGATCCTTCCAGCCCTTCCAGACAACGAGACATCAGTCTTATTCTTTTGTTTTTTCCCAAATCCTGTCCCCGGCTACAATTCCCCCCCCCAAAATTTGAATTCGCCCAAATTTTGAGACAAAGAACATTGTGAAAAGTTTTGGGTGCCGAAGCATACCTACAAAAAGAGGTTTTTCTTTGGGGCCCCCAAAAGTAAAGGGGGTAAAAAAAACATGGCTCCCCGGGACTCAAACCCCCAGGGTCGGGGTACCTTTCCCTGCGCTCAAAACCCCACCGGGAAATATGTTTTTTCCCATTGTTTACCCAAACCTGTCCGGCTACATATTTTGATCATGTAAGTTACTATAGTTTTACATGATACAGTTACTTAGTTTCTAGGATACATTACATATATACGATCAATACAGCTTATTAGAAGATCATGATACCTTACATTTTATGATCAATAAATTTATAGAAGTCAGAACCTTACTATAGTATGATCAGATAACTTCCTTTTGATAGAATTACGTTAATTAGATACAGAGCATGATCAGTTATATTTATGACATATACGTTCCATTGTACTGTCATGATACAGCTTACTATAATTGATCTGATACAGTTATATAGATGATCATGATACAGCTTACTATTGATACTGATGAAAAGCTTCTAAAAACGGATATACACTTACTTTGATATGATCATGTCAGCTTGATTAGATCGGATCATGTAAGTTCTATAGAAAACTGACATAAACAGCTTCTATAGATATGTCTGTACAGTTTCCCCATTTTAGGATCAGTAAATTTATTAGATATGTATGAACAGCTTAAAAGTACTGATATGCAGCTTCCATTGAATGATCATGAAAGTTACTTTATACGAGCTGAACAGCTTACTATTGATCTGTATGATACAGCCCATTGATATGATCATGATACACTTCCCTTGTATGATATGATACAGTTTTCTATTGATACTGACTGAACAGCTTCTATAGATATGATCATGTACAGCTTACAATTAAAGTCTTACAGCTTATTGTCAAGTGATACGTTACTATTGATACGCATATACAGTTAATAGATCGACATGATACAGCTTACATTGATTTTGATCTGAACAGCTTAAATTGTACGAGCTGAAAGCTTATATAATACTGATTAATCAGCTTACTATGAATGACAAAATTTCGCTTAAAAGATACTGATCATGAACGCTTAATAAAGATACGATATGATACATTATTATAAAATGGAATGATAACTTATATAAAAATAGAAGACATTTTACTAAAAAATTAGATGTCAGCTGAATATAGTATGATCATGAATGTTTAAATTAATTGTCTTTGGCTTATAAAAAAGGATCGATACGCTTACTATAGATTACTGATCATGATACGTTACTATTTTAAAAATTGTACAGGTAATTTGATACGAGCTATAGAGTTTACTATTTGTAACAGGGGGAAAAAAAATCAGGCTCGCCCGGGACTCGACCCGGGCCTCGGGCTCCGTTCCAGCGCGCAACCCTGGCTATCGGCCTCTGTTTTTTGCCTATTGATTTATCCCCAAATCCTGCCCCGGCTATTTTTTTCCCCCCTAAATTTAGAATTCGCCCAAATTCTTTGAGACAAAAACATTGTAAAAATTTCTTGAGGTGCCGAAGCAGTACCAATAAAACAGTAGGTTATTTATTTTGGGGGCCAAATTAACGGGTGGTGAAAAAATCTGGCCGCCCGGGGGCTCGAACCCGGGCCCAGGCTACCTTTTCCTCCCCTTACCCTGGCTATCGGCACCATGTCTTATTGCCTTTTATTTCACCAAAATTTCCCCCGGTTATTGAAGACAGATAAGTTCATTTTTTTGGCTTAAGCTTATATTTTGACTGATACAGTTTACTATGTTTTTGAGCTGATAAGTTAAAAAACGATATGGGATGTACAGTTAAATTTTAAGCTGATACAGTTTCTATGTTTCTACAATACAGCTTAAAAAAAGATAGGCATGATTTAATATTGATAAAATTAATTTACTATTGATTGTCATGATACATCTTACTTTTACTGATCATGAACCTTACTTTGATACGAGGTGATACAGCTAAAATTAGTACGATCATGATCGTTTACTTTTGATATGACATGATACGTTTAATATTGATACTGATCATGAAACAGCTTATGTTGAAACTGACATGTACACCCTTTTATGATACTGAGTGTGTACAACTTATTATTGATAGACCTGGATACAGCTTCTATGAAAATGATATGATACATTTGCTTTAAAAGAATGATACTTTTTTACTTTGATACTGATAATGATATACTTACATTTACAGGGTGATACAGCTTTTATAGATAATGAGGATGCTCTTCTATAGATCGGGCCCTGATGCAGCTTACTATAGATACGACCCCCTTTTTTGCAGTTTAATTTAATATTAATATTAAAAAAACTTACTAAGTGAAAATTGAAAAAATAAGTTACTATAAAATCGAGCTGACAGAAACTTACTATCGATATTAGCAATTTTAAGCTTTTTTTAAAAACACAGAGTATGATTCGTTTTTATTAGAAACAGAGTATGAGCAGTTTACTGTGAGCTGGCTTTAAGTGTTTGGCCCATTTCGGAAAAATTTAATTTTTGCTTGGGGGCAAGTTTTTTATGGGAATACATATAAGATATGCTGTCAGTATGAAAAATGTACTTATTACAATAAATTTACCTTGTTCAAGTTCATTAAAATTTTGGGGTTTTTTGACGTTCATTTGTAAAAATACCCCGGTGTCGCCCCCATTTTTGTGTCAATAAGGGGATTGACCACCTGGACGTTTACCCCCTTCATGTCATGTTTTGAAACGTGCCGTAGGTGTGTGTAAAAAAGTTATAGAAAAGTTAATCCTTTCCCTTAAAATAAAGCTTTTTAAAAAGGGGAATCGCGAGGTTATCATCCTTACATGCAACTTCAATACTCACTTTATTAAACAGAAAATTAATATTGTTGTTATAATTGGTTTATCGTCATCATTTCACCCAAATTTTTAAATGTACACAAAAAATAGCAGAAAATTAAAACCATGTATTCTTATTTTCTGTAACTAAAAGTTCTTTTAATATTTTACTTTTAAAGACAATTATCTTCAGAAATCATTATTTTTTATTACAGTGTAGATAGAACTTTTTGTGATGGGTTAGGTTTTTTGGCAAAAGTATAAGTGCTCAAGGTGATATTGTGGTCCCCCCTTCGTTCCCCATCCTCGTCAACAATTTGCTTTAAATAATGTCCTTGAAACGTTTTTACAGAATTTGATTTAATTTTGGGCAGGGATGATCCGGGAAAACCATCAAAATTTGCTAAAATTACTTGCCCATAAAAACTTGATTCCCAGGCAACAAAAAGAACAAAACAACAACAACAAAAAAAAAAACAAAAACATTAAAAATCTATTTCAAACAGGGCCCAGATTTTCAATTTGTTTTAGTAAAAATTTAAATAAATTTATCTTGCCAAGGTGATTGGTATTGGACATTTTCTCCGTTATGCCCTTGAAATAAAAAAAAAGCATTTTTAAAACTTTGTCCACATTCTTTTTATGCCTTTTTGGGAGTTATGGTCCTAATATTTAAAGGTTGGCTTTAGGCGTGATACTCAGGTAAGCGTTTTTAAGGACCATCTGATAAAGTTAAACAAACACATTCCCCAAACATAGAAATTTTAAACGGAAAAGACAAAGAAATAAACTGAACAAACAAAAAATGGAAGCCCTACGTTTTCACATTAAACAGTCCACAACTCACATGAACACATTGTACGCGATTAAAAAAAAAAAAAGCATATATTATTTAAGCATTTAAATTTAATACCCACAATCAAAAATCACTGACACTAAAGCACCTTTTACAATTTGCGTTTTTTTAAAACCGCGTCTTTCCTGGGGTTCCAGAGGCTCAGGTTTTGGCCCGTGTAACTTCTTCTTTGGGGTTTTTTGGGTTTTCGGGTGATAAGGTTGTTGAGATAGTCGCACGATTATGGTTCGTCCTTGCCTCCGCCCACAAAGGGACAAACCACGTAAAAGCCCTCGTTCGCCCTTTTGCTGAGTCAGCCTGAAAAAAAATTTTATGTGTTTTTTTTACCCGTATATTATTTAAATTAAATATGTATGGTATTATATTAAAAAATAATTATAATATAATTTTAAATTTTTACATATTATTTTTCTAGTTATTGGGGAAAGTATATTTTTTTATTTGTTGTTTGAAACAACAATTTTCAAGCGATCCATCGAAAACTTACCCTAGTGACCCCGCCTCTATAAAATAGGGACTTTGGTTTCTTTCGGTTCTTTTTAACAAATCACACCTGTATTAAATTTAAAGGATTTTTAGTAAATAACATCGGAAAAAAAAAAACCCAGACATTTAAAAATTTGTTATTAAAAAATATTGCTACTAACGTTCCCCAAAATTTTTAAGTTAACCCCTTTGAATCAGAAAAGTTAAAACTATTCAAAGTGCTACGTGATCGGTGTAAATTTGGCGAAAAGGCGACGTTACAAAAGTCGGAGCAGCATGCTGCGAAAAATACTGTGTTTAAAGTGTATAAAACGCAAACCCGGAATTTCATGTCCAGGCAGAAAAATCTAAAAAATGTTCCAGAGCACTTGTATTCAAGTGGTTTAAGAGATTTCGCGGAAGAGAAAGAAAAAGCTGTTAAAAAGAGACCGGGCGACCACCTGCGAGGACCCCCGGCCAAAGTTCAGGGAAAATTAGAATCCCCACAGAAGGAAAAAATGTAAGTGAATCGCGAAGAATGTGTATTTGGGTCAGCAACGGTTCACAAATTAAACAAGGATTTGAACTGAAAAAGTGGCCGCACGTGGGGTCCCCATCTTTTGTCGGAAAATGAGAAAGAAAACGGGTTGATGTTCGACAAATTAGTGTATAGTGGATTGGACCGAGGTACCCAAAAATTTTTTTTTTTTGGTACCCCTGGGACCCAAAAAATTTTTTTTTTTTGGGACTTAGGTACCGAATTAAGTCCGAAAGGTCTATTGAAAAAAAATCTATAGTACCCAATGGTAGTATAATGAAAACAGTTAATAAAAAAGTCTTAAGGAGGACCGATGTGACAATTGAAAAAAGTCCTTTTGAACATTTGGGGTTTGGCCCCGAAAAGGGCCCTTTTGTTTCTTCTTTAGATATGGTACATTGTCCACATGTCTTGGGTTTTGGTGAATCGTGTTCATCGCACTGTTACGTGCATGTTTTCACTTGTAAATCTGTGTTGTTCTATGAAAATGATTTCATCTTCACTTGTTGCTGTTTCTCAACCTTCCTGTGTTCCCCAGATATAGGCATCATGTTCCCGTGTTGCATCACTGTTGTTAATATATTGATGTACCCTGTTTTACAAAACCCGATGGTATTCTGCAATATGGCTTGCTGTTGTCTCCCCTCTTGCTTGTGTTTGATCAACCCCTAATTTGTGGATAAATTCCTAGTTGCGAATTGTTCCCTGGTTTTGCACGGAATATGACCGAAGCTGATCGGTTTTCGTTTTTTACCTTGAGGGGATTGATATTTTTTTCTGTTAGGTACACCAATAGAGAAGTTATTTCTATTTAATGATTAATTTAAACCCTTACCCGGTTTGGGTAGCTTGTTTGGCCTTGAATTGGGGGGGATTACCCATTTTGTATTGACATTCAGAATTGCTGTAAAAAATTAAAAAAAAATTTCAAGCCCAATTTGTAATGTGATGACTTTTTTTTTGT
>CM037782.1:67021570-67044471 GCA_021229015.1 Solen grandis
CGTACAAACTTTTGTAGCAATTGCCAAGTGTGACGTCATATGACGTCATAGGCATATGAAAATTATAGAATTTTTTAATTACGCACATGAATAATAATGCCATCGAAATTTCATTCTCCTAGGACGATTGCAACATATGAAAATCCGTGAGGAAGAAAAGAATACTAAATAATAATAATAAAATAATAAAAACAAACCCAATAATAAGAAGAAGAAGAATAAACAGTACAAACCCAATAGGACTTTCTGCCGAAAGGGCAGAAAGTCCTAATAATACTAATAAGAAGAAGAAGAATAAACAGTACAAACCCAATAGGACTTTCTGCTTTAGGCAGAAAGTCCTAATAAACATAACAAAACCCAATAGGACTTTTCTGATGTTAGGCAGAAAGTCCTAATAAAAGACAGAACAAACCCAAAAGGTCTTTCTGCTTGAGGCAGAAAGCCCTAATAAAAAACAGTACAAACCCAATATGACCTTCTGGCCTGTAGGCAGAAAGTCCTAACTAGATGTCATTCGTTTAAAACGAAAGATAGGACTTTCTGCAACATCTGCTTTATATAGTATATAATAGAAGATGACATAATAGATAATCTGTCCAAATTGCAACTTTCTATCTCCTCATTTCTAATATAAAATAGCACAAATAGAACACATTCTGTGAATTTTAATAAAAGTCCCGCCCATATCTTGCACATGTAGTTTACATACAAAATTTATACTATGTCATATACATGAAAGAAAAATGAAACAGTGTTCAAATGTAAGTTTCTAACTTTCATCACACATAGAATTTCATCACTCCAGCTCAGTTTGTAACCTGTTTAATTTTAGCCTCAGTAGGAAGAAGTATTGAAATTTGTATAGTGCTATAATCCTTTCGACACCTGTAACGTAGTTAAACGTATTTAGCGATTTTGGCGTGTTTTGGGCTTCCGTAGTTTTGCCATAAAATTCCTGGAATTTCGAACTATGGTGATATTTTGAAAGGTAACTTCCCAGCCTACAAACTGATGCAATATGAATATCGTTAGCATAACAATGCAGTTTTCAGATGGTCTAAAATGTGGGGCTGCGTGTGAAATTTTCAAGGCTTGCAAACTGCTGCTAGCTACATAGTGTTGCAAATACGGATTTTTGTCTTGTGCCGTTGTACATGTATTAACTTCAATGCTTATTTTGGAAACAGTCAACATTAAACAAAAAAAAAAAAATCAAGATATAGCCCATCAATTGCAATTTGATATTTTTTTTTTTTTAAAGTCGTTGCGCAAGTATTTAAGCTTGGTGACCCCTGCCGGTGACCTTTTCCATATTTTTATGATGCATGATTATGAAATATCTTATTTTCCATGTAAACTTTCTTATATGAAGTCCAATTTCAAATAAACTTGGTAACGTTAGAAAGCTCTAACATGCTACATTTTATACGCATAATGTATAAACTTATCTTCAGTCGTTTCTGAGATATTGACTGTTAAACCTCAAGAAAACAGCATATTATCAGCAAAATTAGCTTCATTTCATTTAGTTTTTTGCTTATAACTTTGTATTGCGTAAACCAATTTTAATAAACTAAAATATCTTTGGAAACGTCAATTATTCAGCTATAATTCTTATTCATACATATATTTACAAAAATCGATATTTATTGAGATATGGCTACATTAATGCAGTAGGGGTGAAATCAAAATTTCCTCACGTGCCTAATAACCATTAAAAATTCATCGTCCTAGGACTATTGCAACATATTAAAATAAGCGTCTAGTTAGGAAGAAGAAAAGAATAAATAAAAAACAAATGACGTCACGTGTCGTCATATGACGTTTATTTTCACATAATTGTTAAGACACCCAGAGACCTACTAACTGACAAAATTTCAACTTTCTATCTCAAATAGGACAGTTTTTATAAGCATTTAAATATTGACGTCATTGGTTCGAATCTTGGATCCGCCATATATGCTTTGGACTTTTCGAATTTTGAAAAACGGACACCGGTATACACAATAAGAACGTAAAATAACATTCTGTGAAAGTTTTAATGAAAATCGGCCCATTAATAATGGCTCTGGACCGTGTTCAAACTTTTGTAGTCAATTTCAAATGTGACGTCATATGACGTCATAGGCTTCTGAAAATCATTGAAATCAAAATTACAGCGTCTGATTCATTTGTCATTAAATTTTCATTGTCCTTCGATAATTTCAGACTACCATTGGTCTGTTTCTTTCCCTTCCGTCCAGCGTTTGCTAGTGTTTGTGGCAGAGAATGACCGTGCGAACGCAGAGAGCCTGCCGATATAGCGATTTCCGCAGAGAGCCTGCCGATATGGTTATGCACCGTGATTTACTATTTTATTCCCGCAACTGTAACACGAAAATAAAAAAAAATGAATTTTGATTTGCAGAATTAAGAGGTTAAGTTTAATTGCTATATTTTGAATACCTATAAAACTAGACCCAAATATGCTAAATGAATTGTCGGGATTTTCAGGCCATTTATTTTGGTACCGAGAATTCTTAGATTGGTCAAGTTATAAGAAAGCGATATCAAAACAAAGATTTTATTTATTTTTGCCATATGGTTTATTTCACAAAGTTCATGCATGAGAAGTCCATACAAAAAAAAAGTAAAAGGTAGGGAATTTAATATATATTCTTTCTAACGGTATTAATCTTTAATTTTTCAATGTTAGCAGAAAGTCCTATCATTCGTATCAACGAATGAAATCTAGTTATTATTATTTTGAAAAACGGACAACGAGATGCACAATTAGAACTTAATATACACATTCTGTGACGTCATAGGCATAAGAAAATTATAGAATTTTTTAATTACGCATATGAATAATATGCCACACAATAGGACTTACTCAGAAAGTCCTAATAATCAAAACAAACCCAATAGGACTTTCTGCTTTAGGCAGAAAGTCCTAATAAAAAACAGTACAAACCCAATAGGACTTTCTGCCAGTAGGCAGAAAGTCCTAACTAGAATCGCTATCGCGATATCATCGGTTTTCGCAAAAGCAATTCCATTCAGTTCACGAGTCGCATGATTTGAAAAACATATTTCTTCGTTCAATGGCTTGTCGAATACTGTTAACAGCGACATTTCAAACATTTTTGGTGCAATGTTTAAGCAGACATTTTACCCAAAAGAATAATTTTGAGTATTACCTGTCAGTTATGTAGTCGCGATATCAATGGTTTTCATGAAAGCAATTCCATTCAGTTCACGAGTTGCATGATTCGAAAAACATTTCTTCCTTCAATGGCTTGTTGATACTGTTAACAGCGATCTTTCAAACATTTCTGTTGCAATGTTTAAGCAGACTTTTTACCCATAAGAATATTGTTGAGTATTACCTGTCAGTTATGTAGTCACGATATCATCAGTTTTCACAAAAGCAATTCCATTCATGTCACGAGTCGCATGTTTCGAAAAACATATTTCTTCGTTCAATGGCTTTTTGAATACTGTTGAATACAGTGATCTTTCAAACATTTTTGTCGCAATGTTTAAGCAGACTATTTACCAAGAAGAATACTTTTAAGCATTACCTGTCTATAATGTAGTCGCAAACTTGAAACTTTTTTTACAAACTTCGGGTACTGCAACATTATATGTGTGTGTTACTTTATGATAGTGACATACGACAATTGTACTCGATAAACAACAATTGCAAACGACACACAACAGTATAAAATGACACACGACAATGCGATATGCCACTTAATATTATAACGAACTAATGTTGCATTGAATTACTATCATTTTCATGAAATATCGCATAAATTTTTTAGTGTTGTTTCAAATTGATGTCACAAGGAACAGAATGCAAAAAAATTGCATAAAAATCAGACTTTAATTATTTTAGTAATAAAGGGTGATTTCAAGCCAACGCGCCCCCCTAGCAGCAAAATGAGAAACAAAATTGAGTAAAATTTTACTATTAGGTACCTAGCAATGCAGCTAATGTTCAATGAAGTATACAAGTCGCACTAGTCAAACATTCTATTCCTTATATATCACAATTTGAAGCATAAAACTGATTTACAATTGTTTCTAAATAGGATTAAACTTGAACTCGCATCAATATGACCAAATCAAGTCCGATCTTCAAAAACTAAACATCATTGAAAGGCCTTCAAGACTAATCTTATGCACATATAACAATGAAATATTTTTGTTTTGGAGCTATTTGGGAGCCGTAATAAAAATCCAATAATCTATATGACCTTGACCTTTGCAAATTTTTTAAAATTTTAATTGGAGCCCCTTTCAAACATAAAATACATAAATGTGAAAAATCAGGGAAAAGAACTAAAAATAAATCAGGAGCAACACAAATGTTTCGAAATTTAATTTTCCAAAATTTAGTAAGTTTGACCATTTCTAGAGACAAACCATGCATTTTTAAATCGCCACCCATATATTTTGTGCGTATATGTCTTGCAAATCATATGCACAAAAGAAATTCTTCTATTCGATCTACGGAAAAACTGGATAGGTTTTTCGTACACCTACCCTCATTTTCCCCATTTTTCGAGGTTCGAACTTTCAACCTTCCGTAGCTCAAAGATTTTACGAGACATTGAAATCTATCATATTTTATTATATCAACAGTGAACAGAATGCAAAAAACCGCTTTTGAATCGGACCCCAAATAACTGAGTATTACCATCTATTTTTATCATTATAAAACGCCCCCTAGCGGAAAAACTAAGACAAAAATGAAAATTTTCTCAACGTAAGGATCAGTTCAAAATTTGTAAAAAACTGTAAAATTTCATAATTGGCCTTTTCTATCAGGCGATTTTGCCGTTAAAACAAAAATTAAAAAAAAAAAAAAATAAAAAAAAACTAGAAAACACAGAAGCGGTATCTCGGTTTTCGCTTTTAACCTAATCAACTTGAACACTTTATTTCAACTCAGCCACAATTTTCAATATGAAACAGAACGAAAAGGTTTTTGAAGACCTACTCTCATTTGCACAGTTTTTCTTTGCAATGTTAGAACATTCAAACTCTTCTAGCGCAAATATTTTCCCATACCCTGTCCCTTGAAATCCATCACATTCTGTGGTGCTGTCAACAAGGAACAAAATGCTGAAAACCGCATTTCAATCAGACTTTAACATTTTGAGTTATAAGCAAAAGAGTGATTTTAAGCAAAACGCACTCTAGCGGCAAAATTAGAAACAAAATTGCAAAAACAGCAAATAGTTCAAACAAGTATATAAGTCGCACTAGTTAAACATTCTTTTTCTTATATATCACAACTTAAAGCATAAAAACTGATTCACAATTATTCCAAAATTCCAAAAAAGGAACAAACTTTAGACTGCCGTAAAATGAACAAATCAAGTCCGATCTTCAAAAACTAAACATCACTGGAAAGAGCTCCTCAAGAACTAAAACCTTTGTTTATATACTTTCAATGAAATATTCTTAGATTTGGAGCACTTTGTGGCCGAATAAAAACACAATTATCGTAATATGACATTGACCGTTTGCGAGGTTCGAACATTCAACCTTCCGTAGCTCAAAAGCTTTCAGCCATACGGACCCTCGAATCCTATCATATGTTATGAGGCTATCAACAGGGAACAGAATGCAAAAAACCGCATTCGAATCGGACTTCAACTTTTTGAGTTATAAGCAAAAGAATGATTTCAAAAAAAGCGCCCCCTAGCGGCAAAATGAGAAAGAAAATTGATTAAAATTTTACTGTTAGGTACCTAGCAAAGCAGCAAATAGTTTAATCAAGTATACTAGTCGCACAAGTCAAACTTTTTATTCTTACGTATCAGAATTTGAAGCATAAAACCTGATTTACAATTATTCCAAAAAAGGATCAAATTTTGGACTGCCGTATAATGGCCAAATCAAGTCCGATCTTCAAAAACTAAACATCACTGGAAAGAGCTCTTGAAGAACTAAAACTTTTGTCCATATACTCTCAATGAAATATTTTTAGTTTTGGAGCTATTTGTGGCCGAATAAAAACACAATAATCGTAATATGACCTTGACCTTTTCAATTCTTTTTTATTTTTTGAATTGTGAGGCCCTTTCAAACATAACAATACATATCTTGTGAAAATTTCATGAAGAATGAACAGAAAATAAAGTCAGGAGCGACAAAAACATGTTTTTGAAATTTTAATTTTTCCTAAAATTTAGTGAAGTTTGACCGTTTCTAGAGGACAAACCACGCAATTCCTTAATTCGCCACCCCATATATTTTGTGTGTATACGTCTTTCAAATGGCATGCCGGAGACAGAATTCTTCTATCTGATCTCTAACAAAACGGATAGGTTTTTCGTAGACCTACCCTCATTTGCACAGTTTCTTTTTTGTTTTTGTTTCTTTGCAAGGTTCGAACATTCAACCTTCCGTAACTCAAAAGCTTTCAGCCACACGGACCCTCGAATCCTATAATATGTTATTAGGCTATCAACAGGGAACAGAATGTAAAAAACCGCATTCGAATCGGACTTCAACTTTTTGAGTTATAAGCAAAAGAATGATTTCAAAAAAAGCGCCCCCTAGCGGCAAAATGAGAAAGAAGATTGATTAAAATTTTACTGTTAGGTACCTAGCAAAGCAGCAAATAGTTCAAATCAAGTATACTAATCGCACAAGTCGAACTTTTTATTCTTATGTATCAGAATTTGAAGCATAAAACCTGATTTACAATTATTCCAAAAAAGGATCAAACTTTGGACTGCCGTAATATGACCAAATCAAGTCCGATCTTCAAAAACTAACCATCAATGGAAAGGGCTCTTGAGGAACTAAAACTTTTGTCCATATACTCTTGATGAAATATTTTTAGTTTTATAGCTATGTGGGGCCGAATAAAAACACAGTAATCGTAATATGACCTTGACCTTTTCATTTATTTTTTAAATTTTTAATCGTGACGCCCTTTCCGACATAACAATACATAACTTGTGAATATTTCATGAAGAATGAACCAAAAATAAAGTCTGGAGAGACAAAAAACATGTTTTTGAAATTTTATTTTTTCCTTAAATTTAGTGAAGTTTGACCGTATCCAGAGGACAAACCCTGCATTTCTTAAATTCGCCACCCCATATATTTTGTGCGTATATGTCTTGCAAATCATTTGCAGCAAACAGAACTCTTCTATCTGATCTCTAACAAAAATGGATAGGTTTTTCGTAGACCTACCCTCATTTGCACAGTTTTTTGCGAGGTTCGAACATTCAACCTTCTGTAGCTCAAAGACTTTCAGCGACACGTGTTGTATAAGCCTTGTTATGAGTCAAGGGAGACAACAATGTCGTGCTTACTGCTTACACTAACATGAGTTACTGTTATTGTATTATGTATAAGATATATATATATATATATATATACCATTGTTGTAGACTAGTTAGTCTCTGTTTAGCCATGCTACCATATAGATGTGCTATGTAAATAAAGTGTTGTAATCACGAAGGTCTTCGGTCGTCTTGATATAACATGGTGTCAGAAGTGGACAACACTGGACTTACATTTAATTGTAAACAGAAGAGAGGATTTAAACATTGAATTGTTTTGAAATATTGCATTGTATTAAAATACATTAAATTGTACACATCTCTGCTAGAGCAATGGCAAAGTTACCTCCACCAGAGAACTTCGACTTCACACAGCCCAACAAATGGGATGAATGGAAAGAGAGATTTCTGTTTTATAGGACTGCTTCAAAGTTACATAAAGATGACGGTGATATTCAAGTGGCAACCTTGATTTATACCATGGGGAAAAATGCAGACAGTTTAATCAAATCATTTGGACTTTCGGTGGAAGACAGTAAAAAATTTGATAAAGTGCTGGAGAAATTCGATGACCACTTCAATCCCAAAAAGAATGTCATACATGAAAGAGCAAAATTTCATTCCAGGTGTCAGCGTCAGGAGAAACAGTAGAATCGTTTATCCGATCTTTATATGAACTCTCAGATAACTGTGCTTTTCCGGAAAATACCAAAAAGGAACAAATAAGGGACAGGATAGTTATTGGAATTTTGGACAGTAATTTATCTGAGAAGATGCAGTTGGAGGCAGAGCTTACTCTGGAAAATGCCATCCAAATGGCAAGACAAAGTGAGATTGTAAAAAATCAAGTTAAATCCCAACACGAAAGAGAACATTTACTTTCAACAGATGAAGTTCAGCGAGGAGCCAGGCAAAAACAGACTCAAAGGCGTCGGGGAACACCAAAAACCCAAAGTTATCAAACTCCGAAAGTACAAAGACGTTGCACAAGATGTAATAGGTCTCATGAACATGGTGCGTGCCCAGCCATTGGGAAAAACTGCAAGAAATGTGGGAAAAAAGACCACTTTGCTGTTTGTTGTAAAACAAAAAGTGTTTATGAACTTGCATCAGAAAGTGTGTTCCTGGGAACAGTCCGCTCTGGAGACAGTCCATGGACAGCCAAATTGCAGGTGAGACAATTGTCAGTCTGTTTTAAGATAGACACTGGTGCAGATGTAACGGTTATTCCAGAAAATATTTATTTATCTTTAGGAAAACCAAAATTGAACAAATCTGACAAAAATCTGTTTGGCCCAGGAAGTAAGAAACTAAATGTCTTAGGTTTCTTCACTGAGACCATTTCAAGCAAAAAAATGTACACGGTTGAGAAAATATTTGTCGTGCGTGGCATTGACCGTTGCCTTCTAGGCAGGCCTGCAATTATAAATTTGAATTTGGTTAAACTTAACGTTGATGAAATTAACTCAGTAGAATCTGTTAAGCGCACTCATCCTAAGTTATTTAGAGAATTAGGTCAGTTAGACGGAGCGTACCGTATTTCACTAAATGAGGGAGCCAAACCTTATGCTTTAGCCGTGCCAAGACGCGTACCAATTCCATTGCTTCCAAAGGTTAAAACTGAACTTGAAAGAATGGAAAAGTCAGGGGTCATATTCAAGGTTGATCAAAGTACTGACTGGTGTGCAGGTATAGTTTGCGTACCCAAAACAGACGGTAATGTGAGAATATGCGTTGACCTCACAAAGTTAAACAAGAGTGTTCGCCGTGAAAACTATCCCTTACCCGTTATAGACCAAAGTTTGGGGCAACTTGCAGGGGCAAAGTATTTTAGCAAGTTAGATGCAAATAGTGGATTTTGGCAGGTGAATCTTGCACCTGAGAGTCAATTACTCACAACATTCATAACGCCATTTGGTAGGTTTGCGTTCAAAAGACTGCCTATGGGGCTCAGTAGTAGTTCTGAGTACTTTCAAAAACGAATGTCGCAGATCTTAGAAGGCATAGAAGGAGTTCTGTGCCAGACTGACGACGTACTTGTTTACGGACGGACAAGTGAAGAGCATGACTCAAGACTTGAGACTGTCCTGACTAGGCTTGAAAATGCCAATCTGACCCTCAACCCAGTTAAGTGTGTGTTCAAGAAAACACAGGTCAAATTTGTGGGACATGTAGTAGGTCAAGATGGTATCTCTGCAGACCCAGACAAGGTCAAGGCCATACGAGACTTACCTCCCCCGACAAACGTACATACTGTGCGCAGTTTTATGGGTATGGTGACGCAGCTAGGAAAATTCTCTCCACTTCTAGCTGAATATTCCAAGCCCATACGAGATTTACTAAGCAGTAAAAACAATTTTTATTGGGGAAATAACCAACAAGTTGCTTTTGAAAAGATAAAGCGTGTTTTGACTGAAGCTCCTGTATTGGCGCTTTATGACCCAAACAGAGAGACAACTCTGATGACTGACAGTTCTGGTTGTGCTACTGGAAATGTAGTACTTCAAAAACAGGACGATGGGGAGCTGAAGCCAGTTTCATATGCTTCAAGGTCATTGACACCTACTGAACAGAGGTATTCAACCATAGAGAAAGAAGCCCTCGGGTTACATATGGATGCGAAAAGCACAAAGACTTATTGATAGGTAAACATTTCAATAGTGTGACTGATCACAAACCCTTGGTACCTCTCCTTGGTCAAAAAGACTTAAGTGAGCTACCTGTTCGAATTCAGCGGTTCAGACTGAGATTAATGCGATTCTCATACACAATTAGACATGTTCCTGGTAAACAATTAATTATACCAGACTTGCTTAGCAGAAACCCAGTAGGTGACAGTTTGACATTTGAAGATAGACAAAATTGCACAGAAACTGAGATGTTTGTTGATTCAGTTGTACAAGCCTTGCCTGCTACAGACAGAAGGCTACAGGAAATAAGGTCAAAGCAAAAGTCAGATTATGTCTGCAAAAAGTTGATAGACTTTACCCAAAATGGGTGGCCTGATTCGAAACTTTGTGAAGTTTCAAAACTCTATTGGAAGTTTCAGTCAGAAATTACTCTGAATAATGACCTGTTAATGAGAAATGACAGACTGATTATCCCCGCAGAAATGAAGACAGAGATTCTGTCTAGGTTACATGAGGCACATCAGGGTATTACCAAGTGCAGGTTAAGGGCAAAGGAATCAGTTTGGTGGCTCGGAATAAATTCCGACATTGAAAATCTTGTGAAGGCATGTGACATTTGCTCAAAAATGCAAAATGAGAAAAAAGAGCCAATGATAGCAACACCTTTTCCAGAAAGATGTTGGTCAAAATTAGGTTCTGATTTGTTTTACTGGCATGGTTCAACGTACTTGCTTGTAATAGATTATTATTCGCGCTATATTGAGTTAGCAAAACTCAGTTCGCTTTCATCGGCTGCAGTTGTAGGGCATTTCAAATCTATACTATCTCGCCACGGTCTGTGTGATACTATAGTCACAGATGGGGGTCCTCAGTATGCTTCAGATACTTTCAACAAGTTTTGCTCTGATTATGGTATTGAACACATAACCTCAAGCCCAAAGTACCCAATGGGGAACTCAGAGGCAGAACGCGCAGTACAGACTGTTAAACGTCTGTTAAATTCATGCAATGATCCTTACCTAGCCATGTTGACTTATAGAGCTACACCATTACAAAATGGGCTATCACCAAGTCAATTATTGTTTTGGCGACAGATAAAAAGCACACTTCCACAGTCCCCACTAAAGCTCCAGTCAAAACAGATTAACTCTAATCTGTTAAGACAAAAAGAGGAGAGTTATCGTACATACTCAAAGAAAAAATTTGACAGGTCTAAGCGTTCTCGGTACCTTCCCCCACTTAGAAAAGGAGATGGGGTGTACATAAAAGATATGGATTCAGAGGGGAAGATTATAAGCCAGCATTCGCGACCAAGATCCTTTGTAATAGAAATTCCAAAAAGTACAATCTCAAGAAACCGTAGACATCTGGTGAAATTAAATAAACAGGTGAATGTTCACAAGGATATTGACATTCCTTCCTTATCAGACCAGCTGTCAGTGTCTACCTCTAATTCAGACTCACAAGGGTCTCAGAGTCCGAACTGTGCTAACCCTGATAGTTCACAGAATGTTTATGTGACAAGATCTGGGAGAGTTTCCCAACCCCCAGATCGTCTTAACTTATAATTGTGTACATAATTACTTTGAAGATAAACTCTCTAACATTGTTATCTGCTTGTGACATTTCAGTTGTGTTTCAGTGTTTCAGCGGGCACATAAAAAGATAAAGTTAATTATGCTTGTGATACAAAAATAATGTTTCATAAGAATACAGAGTTCATCTAAACTAATGTTTAGAACTTTAGGAAAGGGGTGTTGTATAAGCCTTGTTATGAGTCAAGGGAGACAACAATGTCGTGCTTACTGCTTACACTAACATGAGTTACTGTTATTGTATTATGTATGAGATATATATATATATATCATTGTTGTAGACTAGTTAGTCTCTGTTTAGCCATGCTACCATATAGATGTGCTATGTAAATAAAGTGTTGTAATCACGAAGGTCTTCGGTCGTCTTGATATAACAACACGTACCCTCGAAACCTATCATATTTTATGAGGCTATCAACAAGGAACACAATGCGAAAAACCGCATTTGAATCGGACCTCAAATAACTGAGTTATTAGCCATTAATAAATTTCATACAAAACGCCCCCTAGCGGGAAAAGTAAGACATAAATGAAAATTTTCTCAACGTTAGGATCATCTTCAAATACGTGGTAAAAACTGATTAAAACTTCATAAATGTGGCTTTTCTGATCACGGAGATTTGCCGTTAACAAAAAAGGGTTAGAAAAATAATAAAAAAAAAAAAAAAAAAAAACAGAAGAAGAACAATAGGTTTTCGCACTGCGAGGTGCGAAAACCTAACAACAAAAAAAAACTAGAATCGCAATCGCGATATCATCGGTTTTCGCAAAAGCAATTCCATTAAGTTCACGAGTCGCATGATTCGAAAAATATTTCTTCGTTCAATGGCTTGTTTATAATGTTAACAGCGATCTTTCAAACACTTTTGTCGCAATGTTTAAGAAGACTTTTTACCCAAAAGAAGATTTTTGAGTATTACCTATCAGTTATGTAGTCGCGATATCATCGGTTTTCATGAAAGCAATTCCATTCAGTTCACGAGTCGCATGATTCGAAAAACATTTCTTCGTTCAATTGCTTGTTGATACTGTTAACAGTGATCTTTGAAACGTTTCTGTCGCAATGTTTAAGCAGACTTTTTACCCAAGAGAGTATTGTTGAGTATTACCTGTCAGTTATGAAATCGTGATATCATCAGTTTTCATGAAAGCAATTCCATTCAGTTCATGAGTCACATGATTCGAAAAACATATTTCTTCGTTCAATGGCTTGTTGAATACTGTTAACAGTGATAATTCAAACATTTTTGTCGCAATGTATAATCAGACTTTTTACCAAGAAGAATACTTTTGAGTATTACCTGTCTGTTATGTAGTCGTAAACTTGAAAACATTTTTTACGGACTTCGGGTACTGCAATGTTATATGTGTGTTTAGCTTTATGATGGAGACAAATGACAATTGTATTCGATAAACAACAATTGCAAACGACAAACAACAGTATAAAATGACACACGACAATGCAATATGCCAGTCAACATTATTACGAACAACTGTTGCATTGAATTACTATCATTTTTATGAAATATCGCATTACTTTTTTGTGTCATTTCAAATTGAAGAACAGAATGCAAAAAAAATCGCATAAAAATCAGACTTCATTTTTTTTTTTACTTATTAATAGTGATTTCAAGCTAATCGCCCCCAAGCGGCAAAATGAGAACCAAAACTGATTAAAATTTTACTATTAGGTACCTAGCAATGCAGCAAATGGTTCAATCAAGTATACAAGTCGCACTAGTCAAACATTCTATTCCTTATATATCACAATTTGAAGCATAAAAACTGATTTACAATTGTTCTAAAGAGGATCAAAGCTTGGACTGCCGTAAATTGACCAAATCAAGTCCGATCTTCAAAAACTAAACACCAATGGAAAGATCTCTTCACAGACTAAAACTTTTGTTCATATACTTTCTATAAAATATTTTTAGATTTGGAGCTATTTTCTGCCGATAAGAATAATAATAATTGGTATATGACCTTGACCTTTGCATGTTATGGGTAATTTTTTTTCTATGATTTTATTTGTTTTATTAAAAATGCATTTACAGTGAAAAAATGATGAAGATTGAATAAAGAATAAAGTCAGGAGCTGCAAATAACCTTAAAAGTCATGCTTTTAAAATGTTGATTTTTCGAAAATATTGGTAAAGTTTGACCGCATACTGTGGACAAACCATGCATTTCTCAAAATAGCCACACCATATATTTTGTGCGTATATGTCTTGCAAATCATATGCAACAAACAAAATTCTCCTATCTCATCTCCGAAAAAAATTGGGGACTTTTTTCGTAGACCTACCTTTATTTCATCGTTTGTTCGAGATTCGAACTTTCAACCTCCTGTAGCACGAAAGTTTTATATACGCAAATAATTGAAAGCTATCATATTTTATTGAGTTTCTGACAAGGAACACAATGCAAAAAACTGCATTAGAATCGGACCTCAAATAACAGAGTTATTAGCCCTTAGTCATTTTTAGAAAACGCCACCTAGCGGCAAAACTAAGACAAAAATGAAAATTTTCTCAACGTTAGGATCAAATTCCGATCATAGGACAAAAGTGGTAAAAAAATCAGAAATGTGACGTTTTTCTATCATGCTGATATGCCGTTCACAATAAAAGGTTAGTAAAATAATAATAAAAACTAGAACCGCAAAGCGGCATCTTGGTTTTCGCTTTTAATTTGACTAGTAAGAGTACTGGTTTCAAATGCAGACATAATTGATTGATATTAACTTTATTCGAATATTTTTGTAAATTGATCAAATGAAGTTTAAAAACTAAACATCATTAGAACGATCTTTACATGACCTTGACCTTTTTATATTTTCATCGTTATTTACTATGAGTTTATTTGTATTATTTAAATGCATAAACAGTGAAAAAATGATGAAGATTGAACAAAAATAAAGTCAGGAGCTGCAAAAAAGAAGCAACATATGGATTTACAATTGTTTGATAAAAGGATCAAATTTTGGACTGTGGTCATTTGATCAAATGAAGTCCGATCTTCAAAAACTAAACACAAATGGAAAGATCTTTTTACAGACTAAAACTTTTGTTCATAAACTTTCTATAAAATATTTTTAGATTTGGAGCTATTTTATGCCGATATAAATAATAATAATTGGTATATGACCTTGACCTTTGCATATTATGGGTGATTTTTTTTCTATGATTTTATTTGATTTATAAAAATGCATTAACAGTGAAAAAATGATGAAGATTGAACAAAAAATAAAGTCAGGTGCAGCAAAAAAGAGGAAACATATGGATATACAATTGTTTGATAAGAGGATCAAACTTTAGAATGTGGTCATTTGATCAAATGAAGTCCGATCTTCAAAAACTAAACACCAATGGAAAGTCCTCTTCACAGACTAAAACTTTTTTTCATATACTTCTTATAAAATATTTTTAGATTTGGAGCTATTTTATGCCGATATAAATAATAATAATTGGTATATGACCTTCCTTTAAATTTGATCCTTTTATCAAACAATTGTAAATCCATATGTTGCTTCTTTTTTGCAGCTCCTGACTTTATTTTTGTTCAATCTTCATCATTTTTTCACTGTTTATGCATTTAAATAATACAAATAAACTCATAGTAAATAACGATTTCATAATACCGATTATTTTTATCCGCACAAAATAGCTTCAAATCTAGAAATTTTTTATTGAAAGTATATGAACAAAAGTTTTAGTTCGTGAAGAGATCGTTCTAATGATGTTTAGTTTTTGAAGAATGGACTTCATTTGATCAATTAACAAAAATATTCGAATAAAGTTAATATCAGTCAATTATGTCTGCAGTTGAAACCAGTACTCTTACTAGTCAAGTTAAAAGCGAAAACCAAGATGCCGCTTTGCGGTTCTAGTTAGGTTTTCGCATCGCTTGCGAAAACCTATTGATCTTCTTCTGTTTTTTTTAGGTTTTCGCATCGCTGTGCGAAAACCTATTGTTCTCGTTCTGTTTCTTTTTTTTTTTTTTTTTTTTTTTCTTCCCCTTTTTTGTGAACGGCATAGCTCCGAGGTGAGAAAAGCCACATCTATGAAACTTTTATCAGTAATAACCACGTACTTGAAGATGATCCTAACGTCGAGATAATTTTCATTTTTGTTTTGATTTTCCCGCCAGGGGGCGTTTTATATGAAAATGTTTAATAAGCAATATCTCCATTATTTGAGGTCCGATTCAAATGCGGTTTTTGCACAATGTTCCTTGTAAATAGCCCAATAAAATATGATAGGTTTCAAAAATTTGCGTATATAAAACTTTCGTGCTACAGGAGGTTGAAAGTTCGAATCTCGCAAAAACTGTGAAATAAGGGTAGGTCTACCAAAAACCTACCCATTTTATTCAGAGATGAGATAGGAGAATTTTGTTTGTTGCATATGATCTGCAAGACATATACGCACAAAAAATATGGGGTGGCGAATTCGGGAAATGCATGGTTTGTCCACAGTATGCGGTCAAACTTAAGCAATATTTTCGAAAAATCAACATTTTAAAAGCATGACTTTTAAGGTTATTTGCATCATTATTTCACTGTTTATGCATTTTTATAAAACAAATAAATTCATAGAAAAAAACAACAACATAATATGCAAAGGTCAAGGTCATATACCAATTATTGTTATTTATATCGGCATAAAATAGCTCCAAATCTAAAAATATTTTATAGAAAGTATATGAACAAAAGTTTTAGTTTTCGAGGAGATCTTTCCATTAATGTTTAGTTTTTGAAGATCGGACTTCATTTGATCAAATGACCACAGTCCAAAGTTTGATCCTCTTATCAAACAATTGTATATCCATATGTTTTCTCTTTTTTGCTGCTCCTGACTTTATTTTTTGTTCAATCTTCATCATTATTTCACTGTTTATGCATTTTTATAAAACAAATAAAATCATAGAAAAAAAACAAGCATAATATGCAAAGGTCAAGGTCATATACCAATTATTATTATTTATATCGGCATAAAATAGCTCCAAATCTAAAAATATTTTATAGAAAGTATATGAACAAAAGTTTTAGTTTGTGAGGAGATCTTTCCATTAATGTTTAGTTTTTGAAGACCGGACTTCATTTGTTCAAATGACAACAGTCCAAACTTTGATCCTCTTATCAAACAATTGTATATCCATATGTTTTCTCTTTTTTGCTGCTCCTGACTTTATTTTTTGTTCAATCTTCATCATTATTTCACTGTTTATGCATTTTTATCAAACAAATAAAATCCTAGAAGAAAAAACAAGCATAATATGCAAAGGTCAAGGTCATATACCAATTATTATTATTTTTATCGGCATAAAATAGCTCCAAATCTAAAATTATTTTATAGAAAATATATGAACAAAAGTTTTAGTCTGTGAAGAGATCTTTCCATTGGTGTTAAGTTTTTGAAGATCTGACTTCATTTGATCAAATGACCTTAGTCCAAAGTTTGATCCTTTTATCAAACAATTGTAAATCCATATGTTGCTTCTTTTTTGCAGCTCCTGACTTTATTTTTGTTCAATCTTCATCATTTTTTCACTGTTTATGCATTTAAATAATACAAATAAACTCATAGTAAATAACGATGAAAATATGCAAAGGTCAAGGTCATAATACCGATTATTTTTATGGGAAATCTAAAATTTTTGAAGATCGGACTTAATTTGATCAATTAACAAAATATTCGAATAAAGTTAATATCAATCAATTATGTCTGCAGTTGAAACCAGTACTCTTACTAGTCAAGTTAAAAGCGAAAACCAAGATGCCGCTTTGCGGTTCTAGTTTTTTTTTTATTAGGTTTTCGCACCCGCAGTGCGAAAACCATTGTTCTTTTTCTTCTGTTTTATTTTTAGGTTTTCGCATCGCTTGCGAAAACCTATTGTTCTTCTTCTGTTTTTTTTTTTTTTTATTTTTATTATTATTTTTCTAACCTTTTTTTGTGAACGGCATATCACCATGATAGAAAAAAGTCACATTTCTGATTTTTTTACCACTTTTGTCCTAAGATCTGAATTTGATCCTCACGTTGAGAAATTTTTCATTTTTGTCTTAGTTTTGCCGCTAGGTGGCGTTTTGTAAAAATGACTAAGGGCTAATAACTCTGTTATTTGAGGTCCGATTCAAATGCGGTTTTTTGTATTGTGTTCCTTGTCAGAAACTTAATAAAATATGATACGTTTCAATTATTTGCGTATATAAAACTTTCGTGCTACAGGAGGTTGAAAGTTCAAATCTCGAAAAAAACGATGAAATAAAGGTAGGTCTACGAAAAACGTGCCCATTTTTTTCAGAGATGAGATAGGAGAATTTTGTTTGTTGCATATGATTCGCAAGACACATACGCACAAAATATATGGTGTGGCGATTTTGAGAAATGCATGGTTTGTCAACAGTATGCGGTCAAACTTTACCAATATTTCGAAAAATCAACATTTTAAAAGCATGACTTTTACGGTTATTTGCAGTTCCTGACTTTATTTTTTATTCAATCTTCATCATTTTTTCACTGTTAATGCATTTTCATAAAAAAAAAAAATAATAGAAAAAAAATCACACATAATATGCAAAGGTCAAGGTCATATACCAATTATTATTATTTATATCGGCATAAAATAGCTCCAAATCTAAAAATATTTTATAGAAAGTATATGAACAAAAGTTTTAGTCTGTGAAAAGATCTTTCCATTGGTGTTTAGTTTTTGAAGATCGGACTTCATTTGATCAAATGACCACAGTCCAAAGTTTGATCCTTTTATCAAACAATTGTAAATCCGTATGTTTCCTCTTTTTTTGCTGCTCCTGACTTTATTTTTTGTTCAATCTTCATCATTATTTCACTATTTATGCATTTTTATAAAACAAATAAAATCATAGAAAAAAATCAAGCATAATTTGCAAAGGTCAAGGTCATATACCAATAATTGTTATTTTAATCGGCATAAAATAGCTCCAAATCTAAAAATATTTTATAGAAAGTATATGAACAAAAGTTTTCGTTTGTGAAGAGATCTTTCCATTGGTGTTTAGTTTTTGAAGATCGGACTTCATTTGATCAAATGACCACAGTCCAAAGTTTGATCCTTTAATCAAACAATTGTAAATCCATATGTTGCTTCTTTTTTGCAGCTCCTGACTTTATTTTTGTTCAAGCTTCATCATTTTTTCACTGTTTATGCATTTAAATAATACAAATAAACTCATAGTAAGTAACGATGAAAATATACAAAGGTCAAGGTCATAATACCGATTATTGTTATTTTTTATCGGCACAAAATAGCTTCAAATCTAGAAATATTTTAAAGAAGGTATATGAATAAAAGTTTTAGTTCGTGAAGAGATCGTTCTAATGATGTTTAGTTTTTGAAGATCTGACTTCATTTGATCAATTTACAAAAATATTCGAATAAAGTTAATATCAATCAATTATGTCTGCAGTTGAAACCAGTACTCTTACTAGTCAAATTAAAAGCGAAAACCAAGATGCCGCTCTGCGGTTCTAGTTATTATTATTATTTTCTAACCCTTTTTTGTGAACGGCATATCACCATGATAGAAAAAAGCCACAATTATGAAATTTTTACCAGTTCCTTATATTTATCTGACCTTGATCCTAACGTTGAGAAAATTTTCATTTTTGTCTTATTTTTGCCGCTAGGGGGCGCTGTGAAAAAAATCAACAAATGCAAATAACTCTGTTTTTTGAGGTCCGATTCAGATGTGGTTTTTTGCATTGTGTTCCTTCTCAAAAGCCTAATCTAATACGATAGGTTTCAAAAATCTGCGTATATAAAACTTTTTGACTACGGAAGGTTGAAAGTTCGAACCTCGCAAAAAACAGTGAAAATGAGGGTAGGTCTACAAAAAAAGTGCCCATTTTTATTGGAATTGAGATAAAAGAATTTTGTTTGTTGCATATGATTCGCAAGACATATACGCAGAAAATATATGGGGTGGCGAATTCGGGAAATGCATGGTTTGTCCACAGTACGCGGTCAAACTTAACCAATATTTTCGAAAAATCAACATTTTCAAAGCATGACTGTTAAGATTTTTTGCAGCTCCTGACTTTATTTTTAGTTCAATTTCTATGAAATTTTCACATTTAATGTAAAACTATGTTCTTAAGTGTCACATAATATAAAAAGTAAAAATGTATTGTAAAGGTCAAGGTCATATTAGGATAATTGTATATCAATTCGGCTTGAAATAGCTCAAAATCAAAAAACAATTCATGAACAATATATGAACAAAAGATTTAGTTTTAGAAAAGTTCTTTCTAATGATGCTTAGATTTTGAAGATCGGACTAGATTTGGTCATTTTACGGCAGTCCAAAGTTTGATCCTTTTTTTCGAATAATTGTAAATCAGGTTTTATGTTTCAAATTATGATACATAACAATAAAAAGTTTGATTTGTGCGACTAGTATACTTGATTGAACTATTTATTGCTTTGCTAGGTACCTAATGGTAAAATTTTAATCTATTTTCTTTCTCATTTTGCCGCTAGGGGGCGCTTTTCTTGAAATCATTCTTTTGCTTATAACTCAAAAAGTTGAAGTCCGGTTCGAATGCGGGTTTTTGCATTCTGTTCCCTGTTGATAGCCTAATAACATATGATAGGAATCGAAAGTCCGTGTGGCTGAAAGCTTTTGAGCTACGGAAGGTTGAATGTTCGAACCTTGCAAAAAAAGCAAACTGTGCAAATGAGGGTAGGTCTACGAAAAACCTATCCGTTTTTGTTAGAAATCAGATAGAAGAATTCCGTCTGCTGCATACCATTTGAAAGACGTATACACACAAAAAATATGGGGTGGAGAATTAAGGAAATGCGTGGTTTGTCCTCTAGAAACGGTCAAACTTTACTAAATTTTAGGAAAAATTAATATTTCAAAAACATGTTTTTGTCGCTCCTGACTTTATTTTCTGTTCATTCTTCATGAAATTTTCACACGATATGTATTGTTATGTTTGAAAGGGCCTCACAATTCAAAAAATAAAAAAAATTGAAAAGGTCAAGGTCATATTACGATTATTGTGTTTTTATTCGGCCACAAATAGCTCCAAAACTAAAAATATTTCATTAAGAGTATATGAACAAAAGTTTTAGTTCTTAAAGAACTCTTTCCAGTGATGTTTAGTTTTTGAAGATCGGACTTGATTTGGTCATTATACGGCAGTCCAAAGTTTGATCCTTTTTTGGAATAATTGTAAATCAGGTTTTTATGCTTCAAATTCTGATACATAAGAATAAAAAGTTTGACTTGTGCGACTAGTATACTTGATTGAACTATTTGCTGCTTTGCTAGGTACCTAACAGTAAAATTTTAATCAATTTTCTTTCTCATTTTGCCGCTAGGGGGCGCTTTTCTTGAAATCATTCTTTTGCTTATAACTCAAAAAGTTGAAGTCCGATTCGAATGCGGTTTTTTGCATTCTGTTCCCTGTTGATAGCCTAATATCAAATGATGGATTCGAGGGTCCGTGTGGCTGAAAGCTTTTGAGCTACGGAAGGTTGAATGTTCGAACCTCGCAAAAAAAAAAAAAAAAAAAAAAAAATAAAAACTGTGCAAATGAGGGTAGGTCTACGAAAAACCTATCCGTTTTTGTTAGAAATCAGATAGAAGAATTCCGTCTGCTGCATACCATTTGAAAGACGTATACACACAAAAAATATGGGGTGGAGAATTAAGGAAATGCGTGGTTTGTCCTCTAGAAACGGTCAACTTTACTAAATTTTAGGAAAAATTAAAATTTCAAAAACATGTTTTTGTCGCTCCTGACTTTATTTTCTGTTCATTCTTCATGAAATTTTCACACGATATGTATTGTTATGTTTGAAAGGGCCTCACAATAAAAAAAAAAAATTGAAAAGGTCAAGGTCATATTACGATATTGTGTTTTTTTCGGCCCAAATAGCTCCAAAACTAAAAATATTTCATTAAGAGTATATGAACAAAAGTTTTAGTTCTTAAAGAGCTCTTTCCAGTGATGTTTAGTTTTTGAAGACGGACTTATTTGGTCATTATACGGCAGTCCAAAGTTTGATCCTTTTTTGGAATAATTGTAAATCAAGTTTTTATGCTTCAAATTCTGATACATAAGAATAAAAAGTTTGACTTGTGCGACTAGTATACTTGATTGAACTATTTGCTGCTTTGCTAGGTACCTAACAGTAAAATTTTAATCAATTTTCTTTCTCATTTTGCCGCTAGGGGCGCTTTTCTTGAAATCATTCTTTTGCTTATAACTCAAAAAGTTGAAGTCCGATTCGAATGCGGTTTTTTGCATTCTGTTCCCTGTTGATAGCCTAATATCAAATGATGGATTCGAGGGTCCGTGTGGATGAAAGCTTTTGAGCTACGGAAGGTTGAATGTTCGAACCTCGCAAAAAAAAAAAAAAAATAAATAAAACTGTGCAAATGAGGGTAGGTCTACGAAAAACCTATCCGTTTTTGTTAGAGATCAGATAGAAGAATTCCGTCTTCGGCATACCATTTGAAAGACGTATACACACAAAATATATGGGGTGGCGAATTTAAGAAATGCATGGTTTGTCCACTAGAAACGGTCAAACTTCACTTAAATTTAGGAAAAATTAAAATTTCAAAAACATGTTTTTTGTCGCTCCTGACTTTATTTTTGTTTATTCGTCATGAAATTTTCACATATTATGTTTTGTTAAGTTTGAAAGGGTTTCACAATTTAAAAGTTAAAAAACATTGAAAAGGTCAATGGCATATTACGATAATTGTGTTTTATTCGGCCACAAAGTGCTCCAAATCTAAAAATATTTCATTGAGAGTATATCAACAAAGGTTTTAGTTCTTGAGGAGCTCTTTCCAGTGATGTTTAGTTTTTGAAGATCGGACTTGATTTGTTCATTTTACAGCAGTCCAAAGTTTGATCCTTTTTTGGAATAATTGTTAATCAGTTTTTATGCTTCAAGTTGTGATATATAAGAAAAAGAATATTCGACTAGTGCGACTTATATACTTGTTTGAACATTTTGTTTCTAATTTTGCCACTAGAGGGCGTTTTGCTTAAAATCACTCTTTTTCTTATAATTCAAAACGTTAAAGTCTGATTGAAATGCGGTTTTCAGCATTTTGTTCCTTGTTGACTGCACCACAGAATGTGATGGATTTCAAAAGGGACAGGGTATGGGAAAATATTTGCGATAGAAGAGTTTGAATGTTCTAACATTGCAAAAAAAAAAAAAAACTGTGCAAATGAGAGTAGGTCTTCAAAAACCTTTTCGTTTTGTTTCATATTGAAAATTGTGGCTGAGTTGAAGTAAAGTGTCCAAGTTGATTAGGTTAAAAGCGAAAAACCGAGATACCGCTTGCGGTTCTAGTATTTATT
>CM037782.1:67044571-67094571 GCA_021229015.1 Solen grandis
GGAATTTCATTGTTTTTTATTAAAATATTATATATATACTTATTTTCATCCGCTCTAGTTAGTATTGGATGCATATAACAATTTAGACAAGGATTATGACAGGTTAAATGTATGTTACTTTTTTTCATTAATTTAAACTTAGTTACAAATTTTTTCACAACATTTATAAGACCAAAAAATTTCAAGTAATTTATTTTTTTGCCAATCATATTTTCTATATGTGTTACATCTTCAAAATCACCATTATTGTTCATAATATCCTTAACATATCGAAGCCCTTTTTCATATAAATCAGGCATATAAATATAATTTGAATTTATCATAAAACTTTCATTATAAAACAATGGCATATTTAACAATTGATCAAAATTTTCAATTTTGAACTTATCAATATACAATATATATGATTTGCCTCAAACAATGTTAACACACACACACACACACACACACACCTGGAATTTGAATCTACTGACCAACCCGTTCAAAAAAGACAAAATGAGGGCCTAAAAAGTCCCACGGCCTATATAGAACAGAACATATATTTTATTGACTTGTACATAGTACATCGTCATATATATATGTTAATAACAAAATAGAAAATGCATGTATGCAGAACATTTAAATACTATTACAAAACTGTCATCTATTTCATATGCAAAACATCACGTGATCAAGTATACATTTATCCTATATGTTACCAATCGGACGTGGGTATTCGACGATGTTCGTACCATAGCAGGTTAAAGATACATGTGTATCTTTTTTTAAATTTCACTTGAATGTCACTGTAGAGTTTTATTTCCTATAACACTAGCATAGTTACCATTTCTAAGTCACGGTCGCAGTGAAGCATTTCTACTTTGAAATTATGGTAAGCCTACCTTTCTGTTTCAGAGCAAAACTTATACTCCAGATGTCTGTGTAGGTTTGTTTAATTGTTTATGTTTGCCTTTAATTGTTTATGTCGATGAAAATGTCAAAAGTCACATGCTAAAATATGTTACTCAATGGGAATGGGGTTTCAAGCAATATATAATATTTAAATTCCTTTCTTCACCCGCGTGTATTGACAGCTACTAAGACAATAAATCAAATTGTTTTGTTGATTTGCATGGGTGTGATTCCGAATGTATCCGTTCGCCGGTTCTAGAAAGTACCCTTACATGTATATACTGGTACCATTCAAACGACGTACTTTGGTATGATGCAAGTGGAGTTTGAGCTCACGATTTCTTTTAATACACTATAAGATAAGCCCAATACGTCTTCGGGGTCGATTGAATCAATTGCAAATATTGTAGTAAACACCGTTGGTGTGCGCCCTGAACGACCTAGTACAAACGAAAGCATAAAAACATGAATTGCGCGCAATATATACGCATTGAGAGCTAGTGTGTGTAAGCATCAGTGCGGGACTTGAATCCAAAAAGCGCTGGAACCGGCTGACTACACTGGGTAAATAACGCATTAATAAAACATCATACTTATACGTAATTATATAATGTAAAGAATATATAAAGTAATGTTCGCTGAGTTAATAAGTCAGTAACTAGGGAACTCCATTTTGTAAAAAGTCACAAATTAAAGCCCCAGTACGTTTCACAAGAGAAAAAAAATAGAGTATTTCAAATTTGCAATTTTCTGGAGGCATATCTTTCGCGTAAAAATAAAGGTATTTCTCGAGTTCTTTTTTTTTTCTTTTTGTGCGGTAAAATTCACATCCTTCTAAATGAGAAGTTTAAAAAACAATAACAACAACAACAACAACCAACAAACAGTTAATTCATATCTATTTAAATAAAAGATTTAGGCTAAATTTGGTTTAATCTAAAGTTTGAACAAAAGATAAGCAGCACATACCCCCCCCCCCCCGTCATAGAGGGCCCCCCATATGATCATACAACGCATGCGCAATGTGTAGGTATTTTTCTACCATAGCACCGGTTTTCTAACGAAACCACGTGATATATTATGATTGGAATTTCATGCAAATGAGTACAGGTGAGCAGCGCCGCCAAGGTAAACGGATCCGCCATTATGGGTCGAATAAAAATGAAACACATTTTTGTTTCATTAGGACTTTTGATTTGTGTTAGCACGAGTAAGTTTGGTTTTCGATTGCTCATCATTAAAAAATAAATCGCTATGAGTTAAATAATTGTAGAAATGAAGTTCAGTGTAATGCTCAGATAACGATTTAATAAGCAAATTCATCTGTACTTCCTGTTAAACTTGATGACTTTTTTTTCAGTTCATTACTATCAGCATGAAACTGTCTTTTTAGTATATAGTAATGGTTATTTCAACACCTCACAACGGTATACTCCTGTTAAATGTTGCATACGTACATTTGTACAATAGTTACGATCGATTACACATTCAAATGACATTTGTTATTTTCACCTGTATTTGTAAAGGGAGATCATTCTGGTGACATGTATATTTTCTCATTTCCGTGTTTATATTTACCTCACTTAAATATCATAATTTGATTAATGTAATTTATTCAGTTAACTACACCTTATATGCAAACATTTTATCTCTCTCTCTCTCTGTCATAAGAGGATTGGATGTTAGCATTTGAAAGAAGTGATTTTTTAGATGAAAACTGGATTCACAAGACAGGTCATAACATCTTGTTTTTTCATACAAAGTTGTTGCTCAGATTCTGAATGACAACAAAAAAAAAGAATCTATTGTTTCATATATCGTCGGAGGTCCTAACTGCGCCCCTGTCCTAACTCTGCCACCTTCTGTTTTTTATCGTAGTCTCGCTAGATTTTATCACACGTGTAAGCGACTGAGATTTTTTTACTATGTTTCTGTAAATAAACTCAGATGATTTTTGTACGAAATTTTGATTCAAGCTGATAAATATTGCAAATTTTATCTCGCACCACTCTTTTTATGTGTTTTTTCTTAATACAAAATGATTGCCATGCAGAATGGCCCTTTTAAACTCAATTGTTTAAAATAAAAGTATCTCGGAAATTCCATCTGCTGTGTTTACACATTTATAAATGGAAGTCATATGTGTACAATTCGCAACTGCTATGACGTCACCTAGGGGGCGGAGTTAGGGCCACACAAAATGATGGCATAATATTTGACTCGTATTAAATGCTATTTCCGAGTGAATAATTATTTATAAAAGAATTATTTAGGGGGTTTCAATGTGAATTTGATAGAATTAATTGGTACGTGAACAGTTTTTATTTATGTTGCATTTCCTAATTAAATCTTAGAGGGGCGCAGTTTGGGCACTTGAGGATACCATATTGATGTAAGTCCGGCCAATGTCACTTAAATAAAAAGAAAAACACTTTAGATGCCAGATTTTTTGTCGTTATGCCTAACACAGCCATCTTACTCAGGTGAGTGACACAGGGCCATCTTGGCCCTCTTGGTTTATTTTCTACAGTATATCAGGGGTAAAATGCTTGCAAATTGTCTTTGATACATATTAATTAAAATTCACCATAACCCTTTCCCTCATAGAGAAAACCATGAAAAGACCTATGCGAACATCATAAAATCAGATCAGCCTGCAAGTAACTCGAAGGCTGATCAGGTTTTATGCTGTTCGCTGCTCCTCGGTGGTCTGGAAATGAGGACTTTATAATTAAATTTGGTAAGGTTTAACTGTGGTTTTCTGCAGATCAGGCTTTATGTGGTACCTATTGAGTGCGTCAAAATGAGTCTATATGAGGGAAAGGGTTAATATTGCACATATTTAGTTTTAAACATTAACAAACACCAACTAACTTAACGATCGGGCAACCTGTTTTCACTGGGGGCTAGTAGATGTTCAAAGTAACTTGCCTCCTGGACAAGTGAAAGTCAAATCCTTAAGTAAACCCCTGTGAGCTCTTTGATTTGTTTCATAATAATCCTGAGAAGGTGTCATGATACTGATTCCATTCTTAAGTTACATACCTATGGAGGTCATGACCTTACTTCAGCACTAGTGAATATGATGTGTATTCTCCCTTGAGCTGAAACCACACAGGAACCCACTTAATAGTCAATAGATGTTATCTGGAACTCGGCAAATGTGGGTTTTTCCCCATCTAATCTGGGGGATACAAACAAACGTTTACCATTATAGCTTCACGGTGCACTACCGTTTATAATAGAATTAGTGCAACACCACGAAATTGTAACTGTTAAGTGTGTTTGTATCTCCGGATTAGCTGAGAATTCCCAAGTATTCTTAATTCCGGAGTAAGTCTACAGGGTACTACTGTAACTGTTGCTTAAAATCATGATACACATAACAGCCAGTGATGAAGACAAAAAACATACTGTTCTTAAACAAACAATTAATACAACACAAAAAAAAAAAAAAAAAATATATATATATATATATTTATCTGTGAGGGAAATGCACAAGAAGTGATAAAACAGTTACTCTTCAGCATAGGAAAGCCATTTCTATAGTCCTTTCATGTCAATGACAATTATTTTATCTATCTTTTTATCATTCATTAATGTTAAAATAAAAAAATTGTAAGCACTTTTGCTTCAATCTTAACACATGTGTGTAGAGATATGCTCAATCATTGGATCAGTTTTATAAAATTTTGAGGTACTGGTAGATCTACTTAGATTTTAAAGGAAGAGATCAGTTGTCTTGGGAAGCAGGTAAGTAAGTTGTGTCAGGCTACTGTGCAAGTCATAGATTTGTACATGAATGTTCACGTAAAGGGTTCATTTTGATAATATACTGTAGTGTTTTGAATTTCCAGTTGATTGATTATATATTAAGTACTGTATATTCATACAATGTATTTCAGGTTATGCCATACAATGTTATCAGTGTGACAGTAATGAGAATGCAGATTTGTGCCCCCAGGAGACGCCTTTCGATACGAGGATCAATGCTATGGTCGACTGCAACAGTTTTGAGGCAAACACACCTGGACAGTTCTGTGTAAAAATATACCAAGAAAGTCCAGGATGTAAGTGTATTAAGTAATAAATCACTTTACATGCAGTAAAAATATTTCTTTTTCATAAATATCTAATCTGAATGGATTAACTTTCAATTTAAATTTAGAAAACTTGGAAAGGTTGTGAATGCTCTAGACTTGTTTGAATGTCTGCCTCAATAGCAGGTCTTGGGTTTGTTTCCACTTAGCTTCAGGATATAAAAAATGAACTGGCATAGCACTGTTGCTTAAAACTGTGTGTCAGCATATTAGGGTATGGCTTGGTATTGGATAATGTGACTGGTAGTGGTATGAAAGTTGTTAAATAATGTGTGACACTTTGTCTCATCAATGAAAATATTCAGTTATTTGAAAATCATCACCATGACCTTTCACCTCTAAGTGTGTCCTCGGCACTAGCTCCATGGTCAAGGTCACACTTAGAGGTGAGGATGCACCTTAGGTTGCAGACGAAACATGTTTTCACTCTCTTTACTTTATTAAGCAGTCTGAATCAAGCTAGGGTATGGCTTGCAGTAGATTGGTTCTACCCAGATGCCTCTGTGCATTCGGGGTCTTCCTCCACCTGTAATTAGCTGGATGTCGCTGTTTGACTGAAATTCTGTCAAAGCAATGGTAAACTCAAATAGTCAAGTCAAGCTAGGTAGGGTATAGTGTTTATGGGCATTCTATTTATGCCAAGTTTTAATATGGCTTAGATCACACCAGTTGTTTCCCTTTTGTTCTGCAGATGCTGGAAAATCTTTGAATTCTTAATATAATAATGATTATGTCAGCAGCAGTTTGGAGAAAATGTTAGTAATTGGCAGTCAGTGAGGACAGGACAAGTATCAGTGGTATATCTTACTTGTTTGTTATAGTAGGTTGTTGCAATCTAAATGCTAAAGTTTGAAATGTAGTAAAACGTTATTTCAGTTGGAGCATGGATCAAGATTACACGGCGATGTGCCTCAAGAACGGACCAAGGTGTGGCGTGGGGTTGTCGCTGGACGTGGGACAATGTTGGTGTGTTTAAGAACACTTGCTACTGTGAGAGTGATGGCTGCAATGGGGCACCAGTACAGTCACTGAGTCTCATCCTGTCTCTCGCCTCCATCCTGGCTGGATTCATCATCAAACAGTTCATCTGATCAACCAGGCACTTGTGATACACTAACTGTTTTTATGACTATAGCTTTATTAAAATTTATTGAGTAATACCATATTGTAATATCCCAATTTTTTTAGGATGGAAAGCAGTGGCTAATGCTTGAATAATTGTATCATCCCCTGTCAAAGTGTTCTAATTACTTTAAAGAGAATAGTTTAAACTGAAAAGCAAAGTGACATGTGGAACAAAGAAGTATTTTTATTGCAATTTAGAATAATAAGTCCAACTTTGCCATGCAAGTAAGACAGGGACATATGTCAGGGATTTCAGAAGTGCTTCTTATACAAGTCCATATCAGTAACATTCCATAGCAGACTCTAACCAAGAGTTTTGGGTCCATTTATATGCCTCTCTTTATATGATTTTAAGCTCGATTATTTGAAGAATATGAGAGCTCTTGCAGTTACCAATGTGTCGGGGTTGTAGACTTAAAAGTTAATGAGAGTGCTCAAAGGCATCAGACAACCAAGGTAGCTAACTCTTGTCTGAATTTATTTCAAATTATGTGCCCATTTTAACTTAAAAAATGGTTTATTGTTTTGTATGCAATGTACTTTCATACTTACATCTCAGTAACCAAGCATAGGATTGATTTGAAACTTCACTAACATGTTCAATGTTATTAGACTATAAAGGCAGGTCATTTTTGCTTGAATATAATGCAAATTATGGTCACTTTTTTATTTTTTAGCATGCAGTAGGAAATTTTATTTAAGTTTTGCATGCAATCTACAATCTTAGTAACCATTCATGGTATTGACTATGAGTGTGTTCAAGGTCAACAGACAACCTTTGTAAATAATTCTTGACTACATTTGATACAAATTATTGCCCCTTTTTAACATAGATAATTTGGTTAAAGTTATGCATACAACAAGCTGTCGTGCTTATATCTCAGCAACCAGTTTGGGATCAGCTTGAATCTTTATATAAAGGACTAAGGTAATCAGAATCATTGGAACATCAATTTAGATAATTCTTTACTGAATTTTTTTAGTTAAGGCCCATTTTACAGAAAATATTTTTGTGTACAGCTAAATTATGTTAAACTAATAAGCATTTGAATAGTTGAGCACGCAGTCCTTTGGACAGCTCTTATTTTCTATGCAATTTGGTATGAATGTGTTGTCTCATTATAATATATCAAGTAATAAAGTTTGACAGTGGCGTGGAATCCACAGGTTTCCAGAGTGAGCTGATACTGTTCATAACGTTGATACTTGTAACAGAAACCTGAGTAGTCTACTGAAAATATTGATCTAATTTCAATTTGTACATGTAAACAAACAGTAATAAAACATTTCAAATTATCCCAAATAAATAAAAAAGATGCATAAATAGTAACAGAATTGTTTATATATATCTTAATAGTTCCATATTATTGATCTAGACATTATCTTTTGGTTTGTTAACTTCAGACATGTATTTCGAATAAGTTGTGATAACACATAAAATATTAAAGAGATGAGGTTTTGTAGTGACACAGTAGTATTTTGTTTTTGAGAGGATTTTTGTTCGTTTTTGCAGGCATTTTATATGAGCTGGTGTACAAAAAATTTTCTGTATAATGTGAGGTGATGAGTGGATCGTCTATGTGGGTGTGTGGGTGTATGTGGATAACAATGTTGGAATCCACCAACTTATCAAAACATATCAGTCTGTATATATGGCAAATGTGTGTGTATAATATGAACAATGGTCCTTCCATGCACTGTACTTGTACATATTTTTTTTAGCTCACCTGAGTGCTTGTGCTCAGGGTGAGCTTTTGTGATCGCCTTTTGTCCGTTGTGCGTTGTCCGGCGTCAACAATTGCTTGTGAACACTGTAGGGGCCACAGTTTTGGCCCAATCTTCATGAAATGTTTGTCTACATGATATCTCGGATGAGTTCGAAATTGGGTCATGTGGGGTCAAAAACTAGGTCACCTGGTCAAATCTTAGAAAAACCTTGTGAACACTCTAGAGGCCACAGTTTTGGCCCAATCTTCATGAAACTTTATCAGGATGTTTGTCTACATGATATCTTGGATGAGTCTGAAATTGGGTCATGGTGGGTCAAAAACTAGGTCACCGGTCAAATCTTAAAAAAACCTTGTAACACTTAGAGGCCACAGTTTTGGCCATCTTATGAAATTGGTCAGGATGTTTGGTCTACATGATATATCAGATGAGTTCGAAATTGGGTCACGTGGGGTCAAAAACTAGGTCACCTGGTCAAATCTTAGAAAAACCTTGTTAACACTCTAGAGGCCACAGTTTTGGCCCAATCTTCATGAAAGTTGGTCAGGATGTTCTCTACTGATATCTTGGATGAGTTTGAAATTGAGTCACTTGGGTAAAAACTAGGTCACCAGGTAAATTAAAAACCAACCCTAATGTAACTTGGTCAGAAAGTTTGTTTACATTAAATCTCGGATGAATTCAAAAGTGGGCAACATAGGGTCAAAAAGTAGGTCACCAGGGCAAATTTTAGAAAAATCTTATCAACTTTCTATAGGCCTACATTTTTGTCCCAGTCTTCATTAAACTTGATATGAATGATGACTGCATGAATTCCCAGTTGAGTGCAAATTAAGGTAGGATCAAAATGTAGGTCACTTAGTCAAATGTTAGAAAAACACTTTAGAAGCCATATTTTTGTCATTATGTCTAACACAGCCATCTTACTCAGGTGAGCGACAGGGCCATCTTGGCCCTCTTGTTTATATTTGTTTGATTTCGTTTAAATAATCCCAACTCTAAATGATTCCAAAAATTGACTTGTAAGGTGAAACAACTTATGAAGTGAAAGAAAAAGTCTATAAAATAAGGACTACATAGCTCTACACACAAATAGATGCTTTGGAATAAAAAAAATTGGCTAAACTCTATTTTCGGACTCAGGACTATATTCGGTCTGTTAGGAGCTGCCTTCTGTCAAAAGTCCAGTGTATAATTTAGTTGGAGGAAAGACAAAACAACACAGTATTTATCTAGGCTTTTTTACTTATTTGTCATTTTCATTTCAAATTTAGCAAGTTGTAAATAGATGAATGTACTTGTATATTTTTATCACTTTTATGTATTATTTTTGTAATAAAGATATTCATACTGGCCTGTGTTCTTATGGTTACTATATTACAAAATGTCAATATTTTTCACTCCACCTATTGATGACTCCTTGATTAATTCAGTCAGGTTTTTTCTCCAAGTATAGATCTGTACGAGGGGCATTTTATAAATAATTCAACTGATTATTATGCCACGTTGCTTTGCACAGAATTCACATAAAAAGTACACAGGCATAAGGAGATCTCAATTCTCTACACACAGATGCCAAATACATGTATTAAAAGAAGACTGTGAAGGATATTTTTGAGAATTTGTGCGATGTTTATGGACAGAATGAAGTGTCGCATTTCACAGTCACTAGGTTGGTTAAGAAAGTTAAAAGTGGCTGTGACGCCATTAATGATGCACCAAAGCAAAAGCCGCCTCACACTTAAGCAAATATAGGGGGACGAAGGGGAACGAATGGGGAAAATGGACAAAATGCGCGCGAATTCAAATAAAATTGCCTTCATCCGATTATAAACTCTTGTCAAATATGATCAACGAACGGTAAGAGAAGGATAAATATAACTTACGAAGGGTCACGACTTTTCGGTTCACTTCTTTTGAGTAAATTGTAGCCGAAGACGAGCGAAGAGTTGATAAGGCTCAATAAAACGAACGTAAAATGAGCGATGGTTTGCTATGGTGTGCGATTGGCAACGAAGGCGAACGAAAAGATCGTGCGTTCTCGGACGTGTGTCTGCGCTCCCTAGGGAGTATAAAAAGGCGACCAGTTCCGTCCAAATTTCAGTACTGCCAGAGAAATTACAAGATGCCTATAAGAGACAAAGGAAGGGGGAAAGGCAGAGGGAAGGTACGAAAGACTGCATCTAGTGGGGAGAAACTGACAACCTCGGAAAGATTACAACCGCAGTCTGAAGAGCCGCCTTGAAGTTTATCGAGCCATCCTCCACCATCTCCTTGAACTAGTTGTTGTAGATCTGAGCATCACCACTTGACCCATAGTCTGAAATGACAGAAAAAACAACAACAATATCAGTCATGGTCTCATATCAGGTTTTTATTTGTCATACAGCTAAAAACGTTGTACATATATCATACTAACCACCAACATCGCACCAGACAAATTTGTAGTCACTGTCCACTATAGCCAACAGGATGATACTGAAGAAGCCCTTGTAGTTGTAATATAACGAGCCAGACAGAGGAGGCTTTCTGATGGCCAAATGCTTGCCATCAATAGCAGCCACACAGTGGGGAAAATTCCAACGCCTGTAGAATCCATCAGCAAGTTGTCTCCATCCATCAGGGGTTGAAGGGGCTGTCATAACTTCATCTGCATACTCGTCACATATGGCCTGACACACCTCTGACCACTACAGATAGTGTTTTCAGGCACCCATACTGCATGTCAGAGTACATGGTGCCAGACACAAAATGGCGGAGAGTAACTGCCAACTTGAGACCTTCTTCCAGCGGCTCCCTGAACCAGGTGTGCTGTTTCCAGATTCTTTCTCTGACCCTTTCCATGATTTCATCGTAGAGTTCAGGGGGTATGCAGAGGAATTTTTTGAAAGTCGAAGGATCTTCTCTTCGGAGCTCAACCAACAGCTGGTCATAATGCCAAAGGCACTTCTTCTGGCAGGGTGCAGCCATGTCATTCTCCAGATACGGCGCCGTCTGAAGCCTCGTCTCCTTCTGAAGCGGCCTCTGATGAATTGGTGCAGGTTCAGCTGTTGAAGTACAACTTCATTATGAGCCATTGCCAGTAAATACTGGACTTTGAGGCGGGCTGTATCTTCCATCTTAAAAAAATTGCGATAAACTGTAACATTTTGAGGAGCTTTGTTGCCGACAAGTTGAAATTTTGGCCAGGACTGAAGCAAAATGATAGAGATGGACCTTATATAATGCGTGACGGGTCTGAGAGGCCCAGAATTCACCAAATATTTCGTCTTGCAACTCGCTCGTGTTCGTATCAATTCGCAATCCATAGTTTGTTATAGTTTCTCTTAGTCTTGCGTTCGTGTCTGCATCGCTATTCAAATTTAGTAAACGTAAGACTTAGTTGCCCTTCGCATAGACGATGGCAAGCGAATATACGTTTGTCATAGTAAGTCTTTGTTTCTATACGCAAGTCATATTTAGTCATCGTGTTGCTTCGTTAGGGTTCTTTCCAGATCGGTCCATTTTTGGAAAATCGCGATTAGGGACGATGCGTGACAATAACATACGAACGATAAACGAATTATTACCGAAACTAAATAAGAGATGCGAATTCAATCAGATAATAGACGATTTTCAATTCGTCGGGAGATTTTAAACATGTTAAAAATTTCAGCACGAATTTGAATATTCGCAACTGTTAGTTCAGAAGGTGTACGAAACCAAAAACGAAGGGTAACTATGATTTACTATCAATTACCATTGAAAACGATTTTTTAAAAAAAGAATGCTTTTCGTCGGCCATCGCAAGGCTTATTTCAGGCAATTCGTTTAAGTGTGAGGCGGCTTCAAAGACGTCCTCTAACAATATCTAACAATATGGTAGACTTTATGAAACTGACTGAAGTTATAGCAGAGACATCTCTAGTAATAGACAATGCCTAAGAAACACGAGGACTACATGGGTTTTATGTAAACTTTAGAGGACAAATGTTATTTATGGACTGCAATTTGCCTATTTGATTGTTAGTGTGTATAAATATTGACCTGGCACTCATTTGGATGTAGTCGTATGTGTCTTCGGAAGAAATCACATGACCACATGATTTTCTTGATATGCGTGACCTATAGAACCTATGACATTAAAGAGTGCAAAATTGATATAAGGTAACCGAGACGTACGGCGAATCAAATACTGTTTTATTGTTTCAAGTCTCATGGTTGACATTTTTATTGTCACCATTTAACATAAAAATGTAATTGATTTTTATTAATATTTTACACCTGGTTAATTGCTTGTAGTTGTTCTTCATTAAGTATCTTTTGTCATATTTTTTACTGTTAATTCAATAATAAACAAAACATTTGCAAAAGTCTAAATAAGACATAAAAATAGATATGTCACGGTGAGATCGGGAAGTCTACCTTTAGAGGAAGGCAATGTTATTTCAAATATATGACTTAACCTTTTCACGATCTTAAATATCTATAAGTTATACTGTACAATATTAAATATGAAATAATGAAAACAACAGATTACGTTACAAAATTGTTTTATGCATATGTATGTATGAGGAGGGGGGAGTGGATGGGTGCGGAATGGAGGCAATTTCGCGTATCCGAGAAGGTGAAATGGAGTTTTATTTACTTCTTGCCATTTCATGTAATAATTGCTTTATGTTATATGTTAATAAAATGTTAATATATAAATATTTCTTAAAACTAAAATTAGAAAAAAAAAATGTTTTGCATTTCAAACATGAGCTTAAGTTGCTTACGCAGTGGAGGTTTAAATTTGCGTGGATATAGACGGTCCATATTATGATTATGGTATGCCTTACTCGTACATTTGTTGTTATGTTCTTAACTTCTCCATCTAAGTTTATTTAGTAGTCAAATCCACTTACATGTTATTATTTTTAACACTGTAAGTCAATCCAAATCATTAACACAGGTCCACTAGAGATGTTATAATCCGATGTTTTAACATTACCCTCCTTTTAAGACCACCTAACAGTTTAGACTCATTTTTTGGAACCAATAGTTTTAGAGCACGATTGTTAATTTTCATGACACGGTGACGATATACTTCAGTACCTGATCAAGCTGCCTTTCAACTGTAAATATTGGTCATGTTAAAAAAAAAGTGTTTAAGCTGTGAAGATATACAACAGATACATGTACATGTAATGACTAATGACTGTCTACTGGGGGATTGACGGTCCTAGCTGGATGATTAAGTATGCCAACATTTCATTTTCAAACTCAACAATGATATTTTGAGACATATTAATTAGAATATACATGTACATTATGTATTACGATTCCTGTCAGCTCCAAAAGCATGTTTCACCTGATATATTTGTCAACCGTTTTAAATGAAAAGAGGTTTGATGGTGAATAGATGCGATTGTTTTACAAACGTATTTGTAAGAATTAATATTATTTATTACTGGCACAAATGGTCGTCTTCCTATATGTCACGTGTAAGTAATGTTCTGTTTCTGTATTTTCCATGTGCTTTTTTCTGTTTATGCTTTTGTCGACCTTAATATTTGTGATCTTAAGCATGTATAAATGAAATAAAAACTAAAAAAATGCAATACATAAATAACCAAACAGTGTAACGCTGAAAACAAATTTAAAAAGGATATTACCCCCCCCCCCCCCCTCAATCACTAGCCGCGTCAAACCAAAGTCGTAAAAAATGGCACTGTTATACCCCCCTTGTTTAGCGCACATCATATAAGATAGAATGTTGAACATTTAAGTTGCATGAAACATTGAACAACCGTACTAAATAGTACTTGAAGCACGCCGACGTCAACGTTGGGTCACGCTGACGTTATGTACACGTTAAAGTCTTGTGTCCGGTTAAGTTTCTCAACGTAATCACCATCTGTGGCCGTATTTAGCTCGTCTGTAAGAATACGTTGCGCTGTGTAATACGAGAGAAATAGTTGCTCTGCAATACCTTGCAACATAAACCGTCTGCCATTATCTAACAGTTCCTTCACAAACGCTGTGTTTCCAACAGTGACTGTCGATGTCGGCCGACCTTGTCTTTCGTCATCAAACACTGAAGTTCTACCATGCCTAAAATGCTTGTGCCAATTGTAGACAAATGCTTTTCCACAGGTTGGTAATGTATCTAACTTTTTAATTTGTTTTAGTGCCTCTACAGGGGAAATATAGAGTCCCCAACAAAATCTGACAACCGCACGCATCTCAATATCATCTGTTGACTACATTCGCCGTTTTTGAAGCCATGGCCATAACAGTCTGATGCGAAATAACCATCCAACACAACGTCTTCAAATTTTCAAGAAATGACGTAGACATATCAATCTAACGACAACTGCATTCACGCCAAATTTGCTTTAAATTTGACTAAGCATGAGCCTGTTTAATGAATTAAGAATATGTGAAAAAGCTGCATGCTTCAAGTCACCAAACAGTGGTTGCTATGGATACAATTTATTCTGCTTAAGTTTTAAATATCTCTTCACCTACCTGATAATGAAAGAGAAAATGAGATGTTTTACTTGTATACAAGTTTTCATGTTATTTGATGAAGAAATAAACTCTTGAGAGGAGAATTCCGCGAATTTACCAATCAGCCATCGTATAGTTAACTGTATAGTATCAATCCACTCCAATAATGATATTTGACCCCCAATGTCTACATAAGACAACCATGCAGTGTTCCAGTTCAACGTTTTTCTGGGGTATTGTATATTTTGTAACTACGGAAAGAAAGAAACGTGAACTATCATTCTTCATTTTTATTTATTTATTGGTTAACCATATAAAATGTATATATATTTAGGATAACTGCTATTCTTGTAGACCTTCTTGACTGAAGGACAACGTACCCATATGTCAACTGATGAATTATTGACAATAGATAACATTTACTGCAGCTGTCAGGTCAATACAACCATGTATCTCTTACATCTTACTAGGGTAAAACAAATTGCTCCTCTTGAATTAAAAAAGAAATTAAAATGCATTATGTCAGTCATTTTGTGTCCATGTAATCATATATTTTGTTCTATAACGTCAAATTTGAAAATGTTGCTAATTCCCCAATATGTGGTTTACAGTTTTGGTAAGGTTAGTACTGAGATTTAAGCTGTCAACTACAAGGAATCATAGAGTGAGTAGCAGTTTGGTAGATATAGATGTCAGAAATATAGTAAAATGAGACTTTTGGAAATTGAAAACTGGTTGTTAAAACAGGACAGTTGCTTAATGCAAGTTACACAGAATGTCATGTATCGTTATATCAGATCTTTAGTCTCACAGTAAGACTTCTGGGCGAGTAGAAAATCATTTGATATACAATGGGGGATCTACTTATATTGTTATTTGTGTCAGTTACTCTGAAAACTATTGTTGTCTTGCATTTTAATGTTGGCTTAGAATTATTATGTAATAAAAATTCAAGTATTGTTATCATACCTCGTATTACTGTTTCTATGAAAAAAAGGTAATAAAATGTCTTTAAAGAGAATACATAATCTGGTGATTTCTCATCTTCTGGTGGGAAAAATAGTTACCCCCAAAACAGCAACAACAACAAACAACTTAAAACGGATGCTGATTAGAAAATTGTAAGAATGTACATCAAGGTTAGACTTTTATTATGATAACATGATTATGATATATGTCTCAATATCAGTAATATTTGTTACATTACATGTACTTATTTGTTACAATATATAATGTGTGTGATAGCAGTATAAATTGACGAATATTAATGGACGAGCCGCAAAACATAGCTTTATATTTATAATGACAAAGTCATATCATATTTTACAGTGACATCTTTCTTTAAATTACATTTCCCTTGATATTAATTTAGTTGACATACTTTAATTTTCCTCTTAATATTCCTTAATTGTAGTTTCATAAAAAAAATAGCTCTTATAATGCACGCATTCCAGCATAAATTAAAATACATTGATATGAATAGAATCTGTATGTCTATTTGTTAAATGAAATAAATAATCAAAAAACATTATAAAAATGTACTGGTATAGCGCCTTCGCTGGGTGCTGGTTGGCTCGGTATCAGGATAATGTGTGTGTTGTCATGCCTCATGTCTTCGGTGTGATACTGCAGGACGGAAGCACTATATCTATCTCAAGTAGACATGGTCTTCAAAGGAAATATTGTTAAACCGAATAAAAGAACATACAAACAAACATATTTTCTTGTCATTAAACCAAACATTATATATGTACACCATGCAAAATATAATAAAACTCTGGATATAGATATATTATTAATAAAAATAACTTGTGTCACTGTTTTGAATACAAGCAAATTAAATAATGCCGAGTGATATTTTTGTTGATATTGATTTTAATTCATTAGAAAATAAAGTTAAAAAAAACAACAATAAACAAAACAAAAAAACAAAACAAAAAATACACATGCATATATAGATCAGTTGGGCTCTTTCTGGTCCAAGTCTGTGTAATTGTATTTCTGGATGAGACCGAGATGCTCCGGCTGCGGTTGGCCCCCCTTGCGACGCTCCACCTCACTCGGCCACTTCCACATCCCCCAGCTGTACCACAAGGTCCCCGCCAACATCAAAACGACACGCTGCGAATCGCGATGTTCATACCAAACAGGTTGAAACGCAGAGATTCCGTCTCATACAGACTGCAGGATCCCTTTTCCGACCAGAGGATGCAGCTAGCATCTACGACCTTGCCACCAATAACAGGTCCGGGTATCCAGCCTGCAGCAAAACGCACCGCGTATTGTATTTATATGCAGAATTCTACACATCTATGCTAACTACCAGTGTCTCTTTAAGTCATAAATATCCACCCACCCTACCTTGTATATATATAACGTGAGTGTAGGACGTGACGTGACTATAAAGCTCCTACTTTCACCTTGTCTATATATAACGTGAGTGTAGGACGGGACGTGACTCTGAAGCCCCTACTTTCACCTTGTCTACATATAACGTGAGTGTAGGACGGGACGTGACTATAAAGCCCCTACTTTCACCTTGTCTACATATAACGTGAGTGTAGGACGGGACGTGACTCTGAAGCCCCTACTTTCACCTTGTTTACATACAACGTCAGAGTAGGACGGGACGTAACTCTGAAGCCCCTTCTTTCATCTTGTCTACATATAACGTGAGAGTAGGACAGGACGTGACTAAAAAGCCCCTACTTTCACCTTGTATACATATAACGTGAGAGTAGGACGGGACGTGACTGTAAAGCCCTTACTTTCACCTTGTTTACATATAACGTGAGTGTAGGAACGGGACGTGACTAAAAAGCCCCTACTTCCACCTTGTCTACATATAACGTGAGAGTAGGACGTGACGTGACTATAAAGCCCCTAATTTCACCTTGTATACATATAACGTGACTGTAGGACGGTACGTGACTATAAAGCCCCTACTTTCACCTTTAGTACATATAACGTGAGAGTAGGACGGGACGTGACTATGAAGCCCCTAGTTTCACCTTGTCTACATATAACGTGAGAGTAGGACGGGACGTGACTATGAAGCCCCTACTTTAACCTTGTCTATATATTACGTGATAGTAGGACGAGACGTGACTGTGAAACACCTTCTTTCACTTTGTCTACATATAACGTGAGAGAAGGACGGGACGTGACTGTGAAGTACCTATTTTCACATTGTCTATATATAACGTGAGAGAAGGACGGGACGTGACTATAAAGCCCCTACTTTCACCTTGTCTACATATAACGTGTGTGTAGGACGGGACGTGACTATAAAGCTCTGTCACAAAAATGATGTAAGTTCATGTTTTATTTCTGTATATTGTGTATCAATATTTGATTTTATAACCAATGTAAGAGTGAGTGAGTGAGTGTCACTCTAAATTTACCTGTATTTCCCTGTGCAAACACAGGTATCTTGCCTACACTGTACATGAGTTGTTGTGTTTTACTTGTATACCTGTGTGTAAGAGTGGTCAGTTTGGACTGGAAAGTGCTGGAGAGAGGACAGAATTGAGCTGTGTGGGTGAAAGACTTTACTTTTTGAGGTATTTATGCCAAACCTATTTTATTTCATGTTTTTCTGAGGACAGATAAAGCTATTGTGCTTTATTAAAATTATGTATGTTAAGCTTAAGTAGTACATTTCTTATATGGTTTTAATTAAATATCATGCATGTACTCTGAACTAGATGTGTACTCTGCATGACTGATATTTGAGATATGAATTTAAGAATATGATGCATTTATTGATGATAATTCACCTTGGTAAACAATTTATATACATAATGCAATATACGTCTAAAGTAAGCATGGGTTACTATGTAATTATATATTCTATATAATTATCTTGAAAGCAAATGTCTTAAATCAACTTATTTGCCAGATGTCATAGACGGACAGTTAATGTCGGGTAGTCCTGTGTGGAAAGTCGTACGATGCAGTCCTGTGTGGAATGTCTTACGATGTAGTCCTACATGGAACGTCATACGTCTTATGTCATTGTCCTGTGTGGAACGTCTTATGCTGTTGTCCTTTGTGGAGCGTCATTTGTGGCAGTCATTTGTGGAGCCTCGTCTTTGTGAAGATAACGAGTTATATATATATGTGAGAGACGTCATGTCATAGGTCATGTCTATTGTGTCCTAAGTGGAGCTGGTTTTTGGTATCCTTTGTGGAACGTACATCGTATGACATTATATGAGTTCCTGTGTGGACTGACTGATTTAAAAGCATCTCATTCGTAGAGCTGGCCAGAAACTGTTTACATTAAAAGTGTGCACATGAACATTTAATGGGGGTCTAAATTATAACTTTTTTTTTTCTGAAATAAATATTTGATTTGCATATGTTCGTGTATTGTTTTGATATATAATAGAAATATAAAAGAATCCTGCACCACAAAACATTTTTGTGACATTTGGCGATCTCGGCAGGACTATTTCATTATAATATAATTTTGGTGTCATAGTTCTATTATATATCAATTAGTTTACTCTTTCAATTTTAAGATGTGATTTTACATGTTTTGAAAATGCATAATACATTTCAATTGTTTTAGATAAAGGTACCTCATTGTTAAGGATGGAGAAGGTAAATGAGTACATTGAAATAGGAAAGAAATTAGGGTTGGAAGGAAGTGAGCTTGTAAGTTATGTTCAACAGAGAGAGGAGAAATATGAGAATGAAAAAAGAGAAAGAGATAAGCAAGAGAGGGAAGAAAGATTAATGGAGAGAGATATGAAAAAGATGGAACTAGAGAAAATGAGAATTGAGGAAGAGATGCAATTGTCTGTTTTAGAAAAGGAGATAGAATTAGAAAAGACAAAGAAAAGTATACCAAGCGTGACAAAAACTGAATTTTCAGTAAAGTTACCAAAACTTCCAGCCTTTAACGATAAACAAGACTGTATGGATGCTTACCTTAAGCGGTTTGAACGATTTGCAGTAAACGCTGGTTGGGAGAAAGGTCACTGGGCATCTCATTTGAGCGCTCTTTTACAGGGCAAGGCCCTTGATGTTTACTCAAGATTGTCGGTCACAGATGCTTTGAAGTATGATAGCTTAAAGGAAGCTTTATTGCAACGGTTTCAGCTTACAGAAGAGGGGTTTATGTCAAAATTCAGAAATAGTAAGCCAGAGGTTGGTGAAACCCCTCATCAATTTGTTGTCAGACTCGAAGAGTATTTGCTCAGATGGATGGAATTAGCAAAAGTTCCAGAAAGTTTTGATGGGTTAAAAGATCTCTTTCTCAGAGAACAGTTTTTGCAGGTATCCAGCAAGAGTTTACAAGTCTTTCTTAAAGAGCATAAAATATCCTCAGTTCTTGAAATGACTGACTTGGCTCAGCAGTACCAAGAGGCGCACAAGTTAGTTGAGACTCAGACGTCTTATCGACGAACAAATGTGACTGTAGACAATAATAATCTGCCTAAAACAGATTTGACTCCACAATTAAATGTTAAGGACAGGGTGTGTTATATCTGTAGGTCAGTATCACATTTCATTACAGATTGTCCACAACTCAAAACAAAGACTGTCAAAGTAGGAGCTCTCAAACAATTTTAATGAAGGTGAGAGATAGGGCAGATTTATAAATAGAGGTAGATTTGTTGGTAGAGGTGGCTATCGTGGAAGCTTTAATAGCAGGGCAAGTCAGCATGACCATGACAGAGAGCAAACCGAAGGAAAGGATGTAGCCAACTTGATGATTGTTGCTTGACTGGGAGTGGGTCAGTAACTCTAGAGTGCGGTCATAAATTGCCCGTCATGACAGCCGCTTGTAGACCTAACAGAGAGTTCAATACAGCCAAGAATATGCCTGTTATAAAATGGTTACATGAACAGTCAGAAATTAGAAGTTTTGAGAGATAGTGGGTGTTCAGGTGTTGTTGTCAGAAGAAGTCTCGTTACAACAGATAACCTAGTTGGAAAGACTCAGATGTGTATGTTAGTAGATGGTACTGTGCGAAAGTTCCCCATTGCTCGGAATTTTGTTGACACACCGTTCTATGTAGGTCATGTAGATGCTTTGTGTGCAGACATGTGTATGATTTAATTATAGGGAATATTCCAAATGCAAGAGCTGCAGGTAACCCGGACAGGAATTGGATTACCAAAAGTCACGAAAAAGGTAAAGACAGTTATGAGACATGTGAGGGAAAAGAGTCAGAGCCAGTCTGTAACATTTCTGGTGCAGTTCACACAAGGTTACAGAAGAGGAACGAAGTTAAGAAAAAGTCATTGATGGTTTCTAGCCCAATTGCTGAGATTACTGTTTCAGATATTAAGACAGGACAAGAATCTGACTGTACATTAGAGAAGGCAAGAGATTTAGCTGAAACGGGAGAGAAGGTAAGTGCTAAAAATGGTAGTGTACGGTGGTATGAGAAACAATATGGCTTGCTCTATAGGTTTTTCCAATCCCTAAAAGTAGAAAATGGAAGGCGGCTGCACAAGCAATTAGTTATGCCAAATGAATTAAGAAACCATGTCTTGAAGCTGGCTCACGATTCTATTCTTGGTGGTCATTTAGGAGTGAGGAAGATGTTGACCAAGATTTTGACAGAATTTTATTGGCCAGGTTTACAGGGTGATATATCTAGATATTGTAGATCATGTGACTTGTGCCAGAAGACGTTTGCCCGAGGTAGAGTACCAAAAGTGCCTATAGGGAGTCTTCAACTCATATATACGCCTTTTGAACGTGTGGCAGTGGATATAGTTGGACCAATCCACCCACCAACCGACAAAGGTAATCGTTTCATTTAAACAATGGTTGATTACTCATTACGTTACCCTGAGGCAGTTGCTTTAAAGCCCATTGATTCGGAAAGTGTTGCTGAAGCTTTGGTTGAAATGTTCAGTAGGGTAGGTTTTCCAAAAGAAATACTAAGTGACAATGGCAAGCAATTCACATCTGACATGATGAAAGAAGCTGGTAGGTTATTGTCCATTAAACAAATAACAACCACAGTTTATAATCCATCTTCAATGGTACCCTCAAATCAATGTTAAGGTAAATGTGTTCTGAACAACCAAAACAATGGGACAGATATATACCCGCCTTGCTTTTCGCATACCGTGAGGCTCCCCAAGAAAATACAGAGTTTTCCCCTTTTGAACTACTTTATGGACGTAGAGTAAGAGGTCCTATGATGATTTTGAAAGAGCTTTGGACAAATGAAGATAAATCAGATGAGATAAGAAACACTTATGAATATGTGGTTGACTATAGAAACAGGCTAGAGGAAACGGTGAAATTAGCTTAGGTCGAGTTATCAAAGAACCAGAAGAGGTATAAACAGTATGCAGATAGGAGGAGGAAACCGCGAAGCTTTAATAAAGGTGAGAGAGTTTTGGTTCTACTTCCAACAGATAGAAACAAGCTCTTAATTCAGCTTAAAGGGCCATTTGTTGTGACAGAAAGAGTAAATGACTTTGACTATAAAGTTTCAGTTGGTGGTAAAGAGAAAATTTACCATATCAATTTGTTGAGGAAGTATTTTGACAGATGTTCAGGAAACGAAACAGATGTTTCAAAGTTCGTTGGTAAACCAAGAAGAGACAACGGTGGAACAGAATCAGAGACAGAGGTAAGTGGTGAGTTCACAGATGTCAATAGTTGCATCGTTGATAAGGTGTGTGTTTCAGTCATAGAGAATAATGATCAAGATGGACTCGATGAGGACACAGGTAAAGGAATAGATTCAGAAGAATATTGAAGAAGACAGTTGGGAGTTGATTTGCCGCATTTAGAACCAGAGGAGACGATTAATGATGTTAATATCAACCAAGACTTGACTGAAGACCAGAGAGGTGAGTTAATGCAGTTTCTCAGAGAATTTTCTGATGTTTTAACTGATATTCCAGGCAATACTTCTTTTTATGAACATGATATAAAGTTGGTCACAAGTGCACCTGTGAGATCGAAACCATACCCGGTCCCACATGCTATGAGACAGGTAATACAAGATGAGATTCAGAAGATGTTAGATATGGACATTATTTACAGAGTTGAGTCACCTTATGCCTAACCTATTGTGATCGTCAAAAAGCCAGATGGATCTAACAGGTTTTGTATAGACTTTCGAAAGTTAAATAAAATCACTGTGTTTGACGCAGAACCTATTGGTAATCCTGATGACATCTTTGCAAAATTGTCAAACGATAAGTTTCTCACAAAATTAGATCTTACGAAGGGATATTGGCAAATTCCTGTCAAGAAAGATTGTCAACAATATACAGCTTTCATTTCGTCTGAAGGTCTGTTTGCATTTAAGAAAATGCCATTCGGTTTGGTGAATGCTGGTTCAACATTTTGTAAAATGATGAGGAAACTCTTACAGGGAATGAGTAATATTGAGAATTTTGTTGATGACATACTTTCACACTCGGAAACCTGGGAAGAGCATTTGTTGGCTTTGCGAAAATTGTTTGAAAGACTTAGGGAAGCTTCGTTGACCGTGAGACCATCAAAATGTATGTTTGGATATTTTCAGTTGGAGTTTCTTGGACATCTTGTAGGTCAGGGTCACTTGAGAGCTACTGGTGACAAGATAGCAACAATAAGAAATTGTAGTAAACCCGACACGAAAAAGCAGGTTAGATCATTTCTTGGTCTGATAGGATACTATAGAAAGTTCTTCCCGAATTTTAGTACTATTGCTGCTCCATTGACAGACCTCACAAAGAAAGGGCACCGAACAAAATAGTTTGGTCTCTAGAAGCAGAAAGAGCATTCAGAGGGTTGTTAAATTCCTTGTCAAAGACACCAATCCTTTGTTTACCAGATTATGACAGACAGTTCACATTGCGGACCGATGCATCTGACATGGGCCTTGGTGCGGTTCTCTTGCAAGATCATGATGGAATCAAGTTTCCAATTTCATATGCCAGCAGAAAGCTGTTGCCCAGAGAAAGAGCATACTAAGTCATAGAAAAGGAATGCTTGGCTGTTGTTTGGGGAATTCAGAAATTTCATGTTTTCTTGTATGGTCGTGAGTTTGTACTTGAGACAGACCACCAGCCATTGGTGTACTTGAACAGGTCAAAGGTTGCCAATGCCCGGTTAATGAGGTGGGCGTTGGTACTTCAGATGTATAGGTTTCAAATTGTTTCAATGAAGGGATCCGAAAATGTTGCGGCAGATTTTCTCAGCCGTTTTATTTAGTCACGGTATTCATTGATATTTTAGAACAGTTTTATTTACAGGGTGAAAAATGAATTTTCATCTTAAGATTGGGGATATGTCACAAAAATGATGTAAGTTCATGTTTTATTTCTGTATATTGTGTATCAATGTTTGTTTTTATAACCAATGTAAGAGTGAGTGAGTGTCACTTTAAATTTACCTGTATTTCCCTGTGCAAACACAGGTATCTTGCCTACACTGTACACGAGTTGTTGTGTTTACCTGTATACCTGTGTGTAAGAGTGGTCAGTTTGGACTGGAAAGTGCTGGAGAGTAACAGAATTGAGCTGTGTGGGTGAAATACTTTACTTTTTGAGGTATTTATGCCAAACCTGTTTTATTTCATGTTTTTCTGAGGACAGATAAAGCTTTTGTGCTTTATTAAAATTATGTTTGTTAAGCTTAAGTAGTACATTTCTTATATGGTTTTAATTAAATATCATGCATGTACTCTGAACTAGATGTGTACTCTACATGACTGATATTTGAGATATGAATTTAAGAATATGATGCATTTATTGATGAAAATTCACCTTGGTAAACAGTTTATATACATAATGTAATATACGTCTAAAGTAAGCATGGGTTACTATGAAAATATATATTCTATATAATTATCTTGAAAGAAAATGTCTTAAATCAACTTATTTGCCAAATGTCATAGACCGACAGTTTATGTCGGGTAGTCCTGTGTGGAAAGTCGTACGATGCAGTCCTGTGTGGAATGTCTTACGATGTAGTCCTACATGGAACGTCATACGTCTTATGTCATTGTCCTGTGTGGAACGTCTTATGCTGTTGTCTTTTGTGGGGCGTCATTTGTGGCAGTCATTTGTGGAGCCTCGTCTTTGTGAAGATAACGAGTTATATATGTGAGAGATGTCATGTCATACGTCATGTCTATTGTGTCCTAAGTGGAGCTGGTTTTTGGTATCCTTTGTGGAACGTACATCGTATGACATTATATGAGTTCCTGTGTGGACTGACTGATTTAAAAGCATCTCATTCGTAGAGCTGGCCAGAAACTGTTTACATTAAAAGTGTGCACATGAACATTTAATGGGGGTTTAAATTATAACTGTTTTTTTTTTCTTTCTGAAATATTTGATTTGCATATGTTCGTGTATTGTTTTGATATATAATATAAATATAAAAGAATCCTGCACCACAAAACATTTTTGTGACAAGCTCCTACTTTCACCTTGTCTACATATAACGTGAGTGAAGGACGGGACGTGACTATAAAGCCCCTTCTTTCACTTTGTCTACATATAACATGATAGAAGGACGGGACGGGACTATGAACTCACTAATTTCACATTGTCTACATATGACGTGAGAAAAGGACGGGACGTGGCTATAAAACCCGTAATTTCACTTTGACTACACATAACGTGAGAGAATGACGGGACGTGACTGTGAAGTCCCTACTTTCACTTTGTCGACATGTAACGTGAGAGTTGGACGGGACGTGACTTTGAAGTCCCGACTTTCACATTGTCTACATATAACGTGAGAATAGGACGGGACGTGGCTATAAAGCCTGTACTTTCAACTTGTCTACATATAACGTGAGAGAATAACGGGACCTGACTGTGAAGTCCCGACTTTAACCTTGTCTATATATAACGTGAGGGTAGGACGGGACGTGACTATAAAGCTCCTATGTTCAATTTGTCTACATATAAAGTGCGAGTAGGACGAGACGTGCCTATGAAGTCTCTACTTTAACCTTGTCTATATATAATGTGAGTGTAGGACGGGACGTGACTATAAAGCCCATACTTTCACCTTTAGTACATATAACGTGAGAGTAGGACTGGACGGGACTATGAAGCTCGTAGTTTCACCTTGTCTACATATAACGTGAGAGTAGGACGGGACATGACTGTAAATCCCCTAATATTGTCACGCGCTAGGGCTTTGGTGTGTGTGCATGCTTATGTTGAGTTGTAAGGTTCTATGATGGTCGATTATCTTGGGATGGTCTTGTCCTTGCCGCAGGCTATCAAGTTTTACGGGCCTGGTCACAGGTTAATGCCTCAGGTCACAGGTTAATGCATTTTCATATGCGTGTGCATGTAGACTCTGTCAGCATGTGGATATCACAGCAGTCACTAGATGGTACTATGCTGAGAGTGGACTTCAGGTTTAATAGGGAGGTGATATTTTGTATATAGAATTTGCGTAGGATTCGCCTAATGCTACTTTTACTCAAAGAACAAAATAAGACGTTAAACAATACTAAATTTAATTCTTCACAGGTAGATCCTGTGTCTACTTAACAATAAACAATGTGATAAAATGACTCCAATAAATTAACAATTCTATCTCCACTTAGATATACACCTAGAGATCCTTGAAAGTATACAAAAATACCTTTAAACCACCGAGTGGAAAGCCCTAAATTTACCAATGCATTTAAAAGTCTTCAGCACAATATATGCATACACACACAATAAGCATAAAACGGAGTTCTACTTTATCTCATAAACTTGTTAGAGTGCAGAGTTAAAATCTAGTATAGTATACTTTGATACTAAACAAAAATGTGTTGTATGGTTTAAAAGTCACAAAAAGTTACTATTAAAAAAACAACTAAAGTGAATAATCGTTAACCACGGCACTATGTATAATTCAAGTACCTGAGTTTATTATCGGTAACCTTGCCTGAACGGCGTTTAAATAAATCCGAAAGCTCGAAATGCGGAGCCTGAACCTAAAGTCTGAAGTGTGAAGCCTGAAGTCCCCGTGCACAACGGACGCAGGGTGTTTATACCAACTGCAGTGCTACCGCGGTAGCATGCAGCAAACTGTTGAACTAATGTTGCATTTATGATGCATTTGCACTTGAACCGCTACTTGTATGCGACGTTAATACTGCGCCGATTCAAATGCATCCAAAATGCCGCAAGAGTGCACACACTGCTGCAATAGTGCATAAACGAGTTAAAAATACATAGAACATGAAGATCATATCCTATAACACAATAAAAATGTATCTTCTTGGCCCATATACCTGGTATGATCGCTTTCTAGGGTTAATAAACTGGGCCATAATGTTTAGAAGTACAGTACAATCAGAAACCATCAATCCAGCATCAGTTCAGTTGCCCCTAGCAACAACCGGAAATAGTAAATACAAAATGGCTGCCCACGTGTAAACAGCTAGGCATGAGCAGTTTTAGACTTATAAATTACAGTGTTCTACCTAATATTAAATGGATTTACTCGGCATATACCTTAGCAATAACTTAGAGAAGTGAATCAAGCTGGATATGACATTTAAATCACCCTGGATATCAAAATACAGACAGTAAGGAATGGATTATATGGCATGTTTACAACGAGGCAAGAGTGCTTGTGTGACACGGAGGTGAAGAGAAAATTCCTGGCGTAATGCATTAATTTGGCTAGTTGAGCTGACATATAAGTCAATCCAACTGTCATAATTTATGTGATTTGCCAGAGAACGCTGCAAAAATCACCAGTGACAGATAAATACTGTCAACCCAAAGGTAAATAAAACATAAGTAAAATCAGTAATGCCTGGGCATTACAACACCCCCGGATTCACACGAAACAACTCCTGTTGCTGCACTCCTTCTCTATAAGAGACAACACTTTTATCAGATATGTTAAACTTGAAAACTTTCTGTAATCATATACCATTAATGTAAACAGTAGTACTGTTAGAAGCCTACATCAGGGTGCAGCGTAAAACAACAATGTTACAGGGAGAAAACCATGCCTAGATTAATCGATAACAATGAAAATATTAACCATTTACAGTGACTAAAAAAGAGCAGTGCAGTGAAATAGAACTCGTACTCAATAACACAGTGTCGTTCAAAACACTTTACAAAATGCATCCATACAATGATAGGCTAAGTTTACGTCTAATGCCAATTTAAAACTGATAACTATCATAATTTAGTGTCCATAACTTTTAAAGTCATTCCTGATAGTGCAATCTTAACCAAAATGGTTGGATAAAAAGTAAAAAGTCCATACAAGTAGTACATGGCCACCCAAAATTAATACAAAACTGTTAAACAGCATCACTTGGAAAGTTCATCAGGCGAAATGTTTATTAACAAAGTTCACTAAATGTCAAAAGAGCCATATCAAGGTGGGGAAGCGCTGATGCTCAGTTTCCGGACCTCTTCTTCTGTTTAGGATCTTTCACCACGGACAGTACTTTCGGTGGATGGTTCTCCTTGGTGTCCATTCTTTGCCGCTTCTCTCTAGTTTCCTCAGTGGTACTTCTCCTCTCCTGGGCACTGCGTCTCGCAAACAAATCGAAGGATCTTTCAATCCGCGCCACGGAGTCAGCTAAAGACCCTACGGTCCGGTTGACCTCGTCAACTCTTCTACTGTTCCTTTCTACTCCCCAAACATGCTGCATAAATGCTCTGGCACTTCGCTTCTCGAAATCATTTCTTTCTTCCTAACATGACAGTCCAGGCACTGCCCCTTGTCTCAATTCTCTTGACCTTGGACATGTTTTCCTCTTCAGCTTCGTACTCTCTCTCTGCTAGAACGCTCACTATTGATGCTACTTTCTCCGCCTCGCCTATACATGCATCCTGCCTCAGAGTCACATCCTCTGAAGATGGGTTTAATACTCTTACCTTGCATGTTTGGGCATTGTTGTCATCGACTAAAGTTGACGCCATTACCAAATTGTATTTCCTCTTAAAAGTTTCGTTTGGCTCAACCAAGTACTCATTCATTTCCACCGCATCGTCATCCTCATGTCGTTCAACGAACACATCAACTACAGCCTCCGCTCTTCCGGGTATTGTCACATCATCAGCCACCGTTACTCTCTTGGATCTTTCGTTCCTGCCCACTTGCTGACATGGAATCTCAACCCCATCCAGCACTATGACCCCTTTACTCAACAGAATATCAGCTGGTCCTTTCTCTCCTCCATTCAAAATATCAAACCCTAAAAGAGCCTCATCCTCTATGTCAGCCACGACCACCTCGTGCACTAAATCATATGGCCCAAGCTCCATCTCGAACTCGGCCTTCCCCAGCTCCTGTATCGGCAGCCCATTAGCTCCACGGAGATTACCAGCCCTCACCAACTTTGGTCTTCTGTTAAGGTCCATCCTCTCATACACTCTGGATGAGAGCACTGTCTTTGCTGCACCTGTGTCAGACGTAAACGTTACGCTGACCCCCTCTATCGCCCCTTTTACATAAACACCATCACAAATTCTGCCTCTACACGTACAACCTGCTTCCCCACTTCCTCTACTCCTTTCCACCTCTACCTCTGTGTGACCCTTGCTACTTAATTGGACCGTCTTCCGGCCACTGGGGCTGGTCCGGTGGAGTTTAAAGACTTGCTATCCCCCATAGCCTTCAGTCTATTAGCCCTACTGCCCTCCTGATTCTGGTATAACCCTTTTTAATGAGGCACTCGCTTCTGTGGACAATTCCTTGCATAATGTCCTCTCATATGGCAGAAGAAACATTCAACGGCATTGTTTCCGCGTGCCTGCTCCACTCTAGGCTGCGCTGGAGCTTGCCTCACCTTCTCTTCAAGTTTCTCCAATCTCTCTAGTATTTTGTTAAGTACCTCTTCTTGACTGTTCTTAACTTGCTGGTTGCTGTTGTTCCCTTCAGCCATCCGCCTACTACTTCCTAGACCTTTACTCTCGCTTGGAGCATCTTCGGGCATCCCTGTGATATTACTGTGGTCATAGTCACAATGCTGGTCCTCTTGCACCTGCGTCGCCCTCCTCGTACTTCTATATCTCCGATCTGAGACAACACTGTTCCTGGTCTGGACAAAATTTACCACATGGTAGACAGCCTCGTCGATTGTCTCCGGCTCTTTGTGGAATTCTACCTCAAACCGAACCTCTTCATCACGAAGCCCTTCAAGAAACCTCCTGACCAAGTCCTCTTCTCTAGTTCGCCTGTTGCGATAACCATGGGCCTTGTCGTACAGCATTTTTAATTCCGCAGCATAATCCTCTGCTGTTTCGCCTGACTTCTGGCTGCGCCGACTAAACTTGGCCGCAAATGACCTAGCTGTCTCAATAACACGGAAGCGGTTGGACATCTCACTGACTAAGTCAGTGTAGCTGCATAGGATCTGCTTGGGCAACTGACCAAAGAGGAATTGGGCGGCCGGACCCTTCATGCGAGGAAGTAACTGGTCCAACTTATTCTCCTGGCTCCATCCAAGCCTCTCAGCTATTGCTTCAAACCTCGCTATCCACACCTGCCAGTCTTCCTTGCCAGAGAATGCCGGCAATTTAACCCCTTCTCTCATCCTATCTGCATGCCTCCAGTTGTCACCGTATCCGCACCTTCTTCTAGCATCCCCCATGTTCCTAGGGTCAGTAGAGCTGTAATTGTAATTACACATCTGACCTTTATCCCAATAATTTCTGACATATTGCTGCTCATAGTGGCGATATCCTACACCTAGGTCCTGGTATCTGTCAGCACCACCCGGAGGGGTCCTCACCTCAGTAGGATCTGCACTAACCGTGACTCTTGCTCCTTGATCCTGTGGTGATAGGTTTAGCTGGTTACTCGTCATAGTTTGTGGCAGCGCTTGCTTCAGACATTTAAGTTCAGCTACCACCTCCTTCAACGCATCTGTCACGCAACCGAGAATTCTACCAGACCTTTCTTGCTCATAAACCTCTGTATCAGATGGCAATTTACCAGCTGTGGTACCAGCATGCGATTGCTCCATTGTAGAGTCATGATTAATACTCAGTGGCGCCCGAAGGTTGCATACTCCCCCAACATGATTGTCTATATCATTCGAAACCTGCTGGCGGAAAAAGACCTCTCCTTCATTGTCCGCAGGGATATAGGTATGATCCTCCATTGCGTTAACTTTATAAGCGCTGGTTCGTCTCACTGGATCCTGTAGTATTAAAGGATCCCACTTCTGACACCAAAAATAATATCACGCGCTAGGGCTTCGGTGTGTGTGCGTGCTTATGTTGAGTTGTAAGGTTCTATGATGGTCGATTGTCTTGGGATGGTCTTGTCCTTGCCGCAGGCTATCAAGTTTCATGGGCCTGGTCACAGGTTAATGCCCCAGGTCACAGGTTAATGCACTTTCATATGCGTGTGCATGTAGACTCTGTCAGCATGTGGATATCACAGCAGTCACTAGATGGTACTATGCTGAGAGTGGACTTCAGGTTTAATAGGGAGGTGATATTTTGTATATTGAATTTGCGTAGGATTCGCCTAATGCTACTTTTACTCAAAGAACAAAATAAGACGTTAAACAATACTAAATTTAATTCTTCACAGGTAGATCCTGTGTGTACTTAACAATAAACAATGTGATCAAATGACTCCAATAAATTAACAATTCTATCTCCACTTAGATATACACCTAGAGATCCTTGAAAGTATACAAAAATACCTTTAAACCACCGAGTGGAAAGCCCTAAATTTACCAATGCTTTTTGCTTTTAACAAGTCTTCAGCACAATATATGCATACACACACAATAAGCATAAAACGGAGTTTTACTTTATCTCATAAACTTGTTAGAGTGCAGAGTTAAAATCTAGTATACTTTGATACTAAACAAAAATGTGTTGTATGGTTTAAAAGTCACAAAAAGTTACTATTAAAAAAAAAACTTAAGTGAATAATCGTTAACCACGGCACTATGTATAATTAAAGTACCTGAGTTTATTATCGGTAACCTTGCCTGAACGGCGTTTAAATAAATCCGAAAGCTCGAAATGCGGAGCCTGAACCTAAAGTCTGAAGTGTGAAGCCTGAAGTCCCCGTGCATAACGGACGCAGGGTATTTATACCAACTGCAGTGCTACCGCGGTAGCATGCAGCAAACTGTTGCACTAATGTTGCATTTATGATGCATTTGCACTTAAACCGCTACTTGTATGCGACGTTAATACTGCGCCGATTCAAATGCATCCAAATTGCCGCAAGAGTGCACACACTGCTGCAATAGTGCATAAACGAGTTAAAAATACATAGAACATGAAGATCATATCCTATAACACAATAAAAATGTATCTTCTTGACCCATATACCTGGTATGATCGCTTTCTAGGGTTAATAAACTGGGCCATAATGATTACAAGTACAGTACAGTCAGAAACCATCAATCCAGCATCAGTTCAGTTGCCCCTAGCAACAACCGGAAATAGTAAATACAAAATGGCTGCCCACGTGTAAACAGCTAGGCATGAGCAGTTTTAGACTTATAAATTACAGTGTTCTACCTAATATTAAATGGATTTACTCGGCATAGACCTTAGCAATAAGAGAAGTGAATCAAGCTGGATTTGACATTTAAATCACCCTGGATATCTAAATACAGACAGTAAGAAATGGATTACATGGCAAGTTTACAACGAGGCAAGAGTGCTTGTGTGACACGGAGGTGTAAAGAAAAAACCCTGGCGTGATGCATTAATTTGGCTAGTTGAGCTGACATATAAGTCAATCCAACTGTCATAATTTATGTGATTTGCCAGAGAACGCTGCAAAAATCACCAGTGACAGATAAATACTGTCAACCCAAAGGTAAATAAAATATAAGTAAAATCAGTAATGCCTGGGCATTACAATATCACCTTCTCTACATATAACGTAAGAGTAGGACGGAACGTGACTGTGAAGCCCCTACTTTCACCTTGTCCATATATAACGTGAGAGTAGGACAGGACGTGACCAAAAAGCCCCTACTTTCATCTTGTCTACATATAACGTGAGAGAATGAGGAGACGGGACTGTGAAGTCCCTACTTTAACCTCTACATATATCGTGAGAAAAGGACGGGATGTGACTATAAAGCCCCGACTTTCACCTTGTCTACATATAACGTGAGTGTAGGGCGGGACGTTGCTATAAAGTCTGTACTTTCACCTTGTCTACATATAACGTGAGAGAATAACGGGACGTGACTGTGAAGTCCCTACTTTCACCTTGTCTTCATATAACGTCAGAATAGGACGGGACGTTACTGTGAAATCCCTACTTTCACCTTGTCTACATATAACGTGAGAATATGACGGGACGTGACTGTGAAGTCCCTACTTTCACCTTGTCTTCATATACGGTGAGAGAATGACGGGACGTGACTGTGAAAGCCCTACTTTCACCTTGTCTACATATAACGTGAGAGTATGACGGGACGTGACTGTGAATTCCCTACTTTCACCTTGTCTATATATAACGTGAGGGAAGAAAGCGAAGGGACTATGAAGCCCGTATGTTTACCTTGTCTACATATAACGTGAGAGTAAGACGGGACGTGACTGTGAAGCCCCTACTTTCACCTTGTCTTCATATAACGTGAGAGAAGGACGGGACGTGACTATGAAGCCCCTACTTTCACCTTTTTTACATAAACGTGATGTAGGACGTGACGTGAATATAAGGCCCCTACTATCACCTTATCTATATAGAACGTGAGTGTAGAACGGGACGCGACAATAATGCCCCTACTTTCACCGTGTCCATATATAACGTGAGAGTAGTACGGGACGTGACCATAAAGCCCCGACTTTCACCTTGTCTACATATAACGTGACAGTAGGACGGGACGTGACTATGAATCCCCTACTTTCACCTTGTCTATATATTACGTGAGATAGGACGAGACGTGATTATAAAGCCCCTACTTTCATCTTGTCTTCATATAACGTGAAAGTAGGACGTGACGTAACTGTGAAGTCCCTACTTGCACCTTGTCTATATATTATGTGAGAGTAGGACGGGACGTGACTATAAAGCCCCTACGTTCAATTTCTTCTAAATATAACCTGAGACTAGGACGGAAAGTGACTACAAAGTCCCTACTTTCACCTTGTCTACAATTAACGTGAGAGTAGGACGGGACATGATTATAAAGCCCCTACTTTCACCTTGTCTACATATAACGTGAGAATAGGACGGGACGTGACTATAAAGCTGCTATGTTCAATTTGTCTACATATAACGTGAGAGTATGACGGGACGTGACTACAAAGCCCATACTTTCACGTTGTCTACATATAACGTGAGTGTAGGACAGGACGTGATTATAAAGTCGATACTTTTACCTTGTATTAACATAACGTGAGAGTAGGACGGGACGTTACTGTGATGCCCCTACTTTCACCTTGTCTACATATAACGTGAAAGTAGGACAGGACGTGACTGTGAAGCCCCTTATTTCACCTTGTCTACATATAACGCGAGAGAATGACTGTGAAGTCCCTCTTTAACCTCTACATATAACGTGAGAGAAGGACGTGACGTGACTATAAAGCCCCTACTTTCACTTGTCTACATATAATGTGAGTGTCGGACGGGACGTGACTTTGAAGTCCCTACTTTCACCTTGTCTACATATAATGTGAGAGGAGGACGGGACGTGACTATAAAGCCCCTACTTTCACCTTGTCTACATATAACGTGAGAGTAGGACGGGACGTGAGTACAAAGCCCCTACTTTCACCTTGTCTACACATAACGTGAGAGTAGGACGGGACTTAACTGTGAAGCCCTTACTTTCACCTTGTCTACATATAACGTAAGAGTCGGACAGGACGTGACTAAAAAGCCTTTACTTTCACCTTGTCTACATATAACATGAGAGAATGAGTAGACGGGACTGTGAAGTCTCTACTTTAACCTCTACATATAACGTGAGAGTAGGACGGGACGTGACTATAAAGCCCCTACTTTCACTTGTCTACATATAATGTGAGTGTAGGACGGGACGTGACTATGAAGCCCCTACTTTCACCTTGTCTACATATAACCTGAGAGAATGACGGGACGTGACTGTGAAGTCTCTACTCACACATTGTCTATATATAACGTCAGAGTAGGACGGGACGTGACTGTGAAGTCCCTACTTTCACCTTGTCTACATATAACGTGAGAATAGAACGGGACGTGGCTATAAAGCCCCTACTTTCACCTTGTCTATATGTAACGTAAGTGTAGGACGTAACGTGAATATAAAGCCCCTACTTTAACCTTGTCTACATATAACGTGAGAGTAGGACGGGACGTGACTATAAATCCCCTACGTTCAATTTGTCTACATATAACGTGAGAGCAGGACCGGACGTGACTACAAAGCCCCTACTTTCACCTTGTCTACATATAACGTGAGAGTAGGACGGGACGTGACTATAAATCCCCTACGTTCAATTTGTCTACATATAACGTGAGAGTAGGACCGGACGTGACTATAAAGCCCCTACTTTCACCTTGTCTACATATAACGTGAGAGTAGGACGGGACGTGACTATAAAACCCTTACGTTCAATTTGTCTATATATAACGTGAGAGCAGGACCGGACGTGACTACAAAGCCCCTACTTTCATTTTGTCTACATATAATGTGTGTAGGACGGGACGTGACTTTAAAGCCCCTACTTTCACCTTGTCTACATATAACGTGAGAGTAGAACCGGACGTGACTGCGAAGTCCCTACTTTCATCTTGTCTACATATAACGTGAGAGTAGAACAGGACGTGACAAAAAAGCCTCTACTTTCACATTGTCTATATATAACGTGAGAGTAGGACGGACCGCGACTGTGAAGCCCCTACTTTCACATTGTTTACATATAACGTGAGTGTAGGACGGGACGTGACTATGAAGCCCCCTACTTTCATCTTGTCTACATATAACGAGAGCGTAGGACTGGACGTGACTATAAAGCCCCATACTTTAACCTTGTCCATATATAACGTGAGAGTAGGACGGGACGAGACTTAAAAGCCTCTACTTTCACCTTGTCTTCATATAACGTGAGAGTAGGACGGGACGTGACTATGAAGCCTCTACTTTCACCTTGTATACATATAACGTGAGTGTAGGACGGGACGTGACTGCGAAGTCCGTACTTTCACCTTGTCTACATATAACGTGAGAGTAGAGCAGGACGTGACAAAAAAGCCTCTACTTTCACCTTGTCTACATATAACGTGAGAGTAGGACGGGACATGACTGTGAAGCCCCTACTTTCACATTGTTTACATATAACGTGAGTGTAAGACGGGACGTGACTTGTAGCCCCTACTTTTATCTTTAATACATAGAAAGTGAGCGTAGGACGGGACGTGACTATAAAGCCCCTACTTTCACCATGTATACATATAACGTGAGTGTAGGACGGGACGTGACTGCGAAGTCCCTACTTTCACCTTGTCTACATATAACGTGAGAGTAGAACAGGACGTGACATAAAAGCCTCTTCTTTCACCTTGTCTACATATTACGTGAGAGTAGGACGGGACGTGACTGTGAAGCCCCTACTTTCACCTTGTCCATATATAACGTGAGAGTAGGACAGGACGTGACTATGAAGTCTCTACTTTAACTTTGTCTATATGTAATGTGACTGTAGGACGGGACGTGACTATTAAGCCTATACTTTCACCTTTAGTACATATAATTTGAGAGTAGGACGGGACGTGACTATGAAATCCCTAGTTTAACCTTGTCTACATATAACGTGAGAGTAGGACAGGACGTGACTATGAAGCCCCTAGTTTTACCTTGTCTACATATAACGTAAGAGTAGGACGGGACGTCATTGTGAAGCCCCTACTTTCACCTTGTCTTCATATAACGTGAGAGAAGGACGGGACGTGACCATGAAGCCCCTAATTTCACCTTTAGTACATATAACGTGAGTGTAGGACGGGACCTGACTATAAGGCCCCTACTTCAGCTTATCTATATAGAACGTGAGTGTAGAACGGGACGCGACTATAATGCCCCTAGTTCCACCTTGTCCATATATAACGTGAGAGTAGACGGTTTTAATACTTTCATTTCTAATATAACCTGAGAGTAGGACGGGGCATGACTACAAAGCCCCTACTTTCACCTTGTCCATATATAACGTGAGTGTAGTACGGGACCTGACTGTAAAGCTGCTATGTTCACTTTGTCTACATATAACGTGAGAGTATGATAGGAAGTGACTACAAAGCCCCTACTTTCACCATGTCTACATATAACGTGATTGTAGGACGGGACGTGACTATAAAGCCCATACTTTCACCTTGTCTACACATATCGTGAGAGTAGGACGAGACGTGTGTAGCATGGTTAAGTATGAGCTTGACTCAAGATATTTTTTTTTCATGTATGTAGATAGCGTTTTAACAAATGTTCGTGCGTGTCATTCGTATTTGTTTTGTTAGTACTCTTGTCCCTTTGTTTCGTGACACGTTGTGTTAAAGGTCTCGTGCTCAATGTTTCGTATAGTCCCGTGGTGAGAGAAAATCATAAGTGCGTGAGTGAAAACAAGTTGTTATGATGTGAATGAATGATTTTCTATTTGATTGGTCAGCCCAGCCCTTTTCTCACCATAACAAGATTTGGCGCGAATAATTTTACCTATATAACATTTCCTTCTTACATTTATTAGATCGTATTCGGATCGCCGATCCGGACGCGAGTTCCATCGGAAACTGCTTAGTCATCAATATAAGAGATGAACTTTGTATTGCTTGTTCTGTTAGTATTGTCCTTACCTTTGAACATTTATATTTTGGCAATAGACGTTGTTTGTAAGACTTTTATACAATATCATTGCAAAATATGTTTAATTTGAGTTACTCGCTTGGTATGCGTTGAATTGTAATTATGTCATAATTGTGAACTGTTTAATATGTCAATTGATTTTATTTGTATGATAATATTTGTCATTTATGTTCTAGGTTTTTATTATGTATGCACTACATTGGTGCATCCAATAAATGGACGACATCTCTTGGAATGTTGTTTATGAACCCCGACTACACGCGACTACAACGCCCCTACTTTCATGAAGAGAGGTATGATAAGTACGAAAAACTTTTACATAACAAACCTTTATAATAAATGAAGAAGGAAGAGTAAACGGTTACACTGTGTATTTGTATAGGGTGCAAAAAATAGACTGCTTTCTCACTGGGGCATAACATGACATCCCTATCCTTCTAGATGACAAGACGCATGCACTATGTATACTATATGTATGGTAAAATCTGCCGTAAGAATATATATATATATATATATATATATATATATAGAGAGAGAGAAGAGAGAGAGAGAGAGATACCTAACAGGGACATTGTAAGTGAGAAAATTCCGATGCCCATGGACTTCACTTCATTCGGCACACTCCTGTATAAAACAAAACAATTCGCTTTTTAATTGCATTTTAAGATGGTCATGTCAATTAAATTATTCATTTCATGTCAAAAGTATCTTTCGACAGATCATGAACAGGCAAACGAACACAACAAACAATAACAATGATATCAATAACAGAGCAATCATCAGAAAGTGGTCAATTAAAAGAGTAAGAATATTATTTAGCTATGATGTATCCAGTTCCTGTTGTTTAGGTGTGAAAAGTCTATCAATAACCGGACCATCAACTCTGTTTGCTGAGTGGTTTAGAGTATGGGGGTATGATAAGTACGAATAGCTTTAACTTAACAAACCGTAATAATGGTACGTATATGAGACTGCGACACACCAATGTTATTAAAATGGAACTTGTGTGTCTCAAATACGTTTGGCGCTTAGCACGTAAGGTTAATTTCAGGATTGGTTGGTCCAGTGTCAAGCTTATTTGTCACTGAGTGTAGCATCATGACCAGTGTCAAGCTAATGTGTCACTGAGTGTCAAGCTAATGTGTCACTGAGTGTCAAGCTAATGAGTCACTGAGTGTGGCATCATGACCAGTGTCAAGCTAATGTGTCAGTGAGTGTCAAGCTAATGTGTCACTGAGTGTCAAGCTAATGTGTCACTGAGTGTGGCATTCTGTCCAGTGTCAAGCTAATGTGTCATTGAATGTCAAGCTAATGTTTCACTGAATGTCAAGCCAATGTGTCACTGAGTGTCAAGCTAATGTGTAACTGAGTGTATCATCATGACCAGTGTCAAGCTAATGTGTCGCTGAGTGTCAACCTAATGTGTCACTGAGTGTTAACCTGTGTCACTGAGTGTCAAGCTAATGTGTAACTGAGTGTATCATCATGACCAGTGTCAAGCTAATGTGTCGCTGAGTGTCAACCTAATGTGTCACTGAGTGTTAACCTGTGTCACTGAGTGTATCATCATGACCGTTGTCAATCTTATGTGTCACTGAGTGTTAACCTGTGTCACTGAGTGTATCATCATGACCAGTGTCAAGCTAATGTGTCACTGCGTGTCAAGCTAATGTGTCACTGAGTGTATCATCATGACCGTGTCAAGCTAATGTGTCACTGAGTGTCAAGCTAATGTGTCACTGAGTGTATCATCATGACCAGTGTCAAGCTAATGTGTCGATGAGTGTCAACCTAATGTGTCACTGAGTGTTAACCTGTGTAACTGAGTGTATCATCATGACCAGTGTCAACCTAATGTGTCACTGAGTGTTAACCTGTGTAACTGAGTGTATCATCATGACCAGTGTCAAGCTAATGTGTCACTGAGTGTCAAGCTAATGTGTCACTGAGTGTCAAGCTAATGTGTCACTGAATGTCAAGCTTATGTGTCACAGAATGTCAAGCGAATGTCATGTCAATGTATCACTGAATGTCAAGCTAATGTCTCACTGAGTTTCAAGCTAATGTGTCACTGAATGTCAAGCTCATGTGTCACTTAGTAAGGCACCAAGATACTCGTCTACGGGTGGTGTCGCAGTAAGGAAGCGCTATGGTGACTGAAATTTAGTCGGTGGGACAAGCAAATAAACCATCATAATCATATTTTTTTCACTCCGATGCATGTATTTGGAGTATGGATTATATTAAAATGAAATTTTAAATAAATTAATGAAATGATGAAGGTATTTGATTATGCCGACGGTTGCAAATTTTATTTCAACCTGTAGCTGATTTAGAGATGATTCTGGATGGTAACTGGCTATGATATTCTCCTATGTACTTTGGTTCGATTTATGTTGTGTGCTGTTTAATTGTATATTAAATGACAGTCAGTTGGTATTTGATTGATTCTAATTAGTATAATTTATTTGATTTCCGTCGACTGGAAAACAAGTTCATACAACTTATATGTATTCTTATCGCTTTCGACGGTTTCTGAGAAGACAAGTACTTTGCGTCTAGGTCATCGTCGGAGCCCACGGTATACCGTAATCACTGCCGTATAAACCGTGGGATTTTCAACTGGCAAAACTTTTCATTAATATTAATCAGCTTCTTGCTGACCAATGAAACCATGGGTACTTTTCTTAAATACACTTCATTGAAGTTACAAAAGCAAAAGCTGACTCATTGTGTCCGCAAGATAAACCAATGGAGCGTGACGTACATGATAGAACAAAGCTAACTTTCAAAATCCCACGACGTTTCATTGGTCACATGTTCCCTGCTGTCTCAGTCACGGATCCATTGGAACACAAAAATAAATAATTCATAAGTACGATGTTTTGTTAATTAAATAATCAGACAACGGTGGATTAAGAAGCAAAGCGTATGAAAGCGAACGTGGGTTTTGACGATGCCTCTATGTAGGCCATGAACAAGTATTGCCTTTCAATGAGTTCAAACACATAAGGCGTGCAAGTCTCCATTAGACCTTGGCACTCTTTAACGTAATATCTTACAGCTTCTTTTGGGGAATATATGAGAGAGGAGGAAGACCGAGTACCTGAGTATCAAGATGAAACTGGGAATCATCTGAGTGGCAGAAAACAACCCGGAGATGAAGCAGATGATGCTGAATGGAAGAAGCTTGTTACAATTCTGGACACACAGTCCTATCATGGCCTCGCCCCCGGAAATACAGGAACAGCCTGTGAACTTCTGTCAAATGAAGAAAAAGTATTTACACTTGCAGTGCAGAGGGGAAAAATGATAATATCACGTTAGTAAGTTTAAATTTTTGCGTAGTGTGCAGGCCGGGCCGCCAAAAAAAAAATCGAGGAAATAAGCTTAAAGGAATGTCTTTATCACTTATGTAATATACATCTATATTGTGGCTTCCCTTGTCCGGATTCGAAATAAAATGATCGAGAATATGTTAACTGTTTGATTTCATTGTCAACTATAATTTCAAAACAATCAAAATATACATACGAAAACCCTTTAAATATCCCAAACAATCTTAAAACAACGATACTTGAAACTGTATACATGTAAACCCTAAATTAACCAAACACTGAAATATTTCCCCATGTTCCAAACGCAAGTAAAACCTATCACAAACTCTTCTCAAGTATCGCCTTAAATATCATTAAGATATACATACGTACACATACATTTAAATAAAAAATATACCTCTGCTTCTGACACAGTGTTTGAAGCAATGCTATATTGACCTGATCTGGAACACTGAACAAGTTAAACAACGACGTTTTCAAAACGTATCTCACCTAGATACGAGTATACGCTTTACCCGACGCAATACGTGACAGACAAGACTTCGCCTAAATTGAAGCATCAACCTAACAGCCTACACATGTAATATCAGTCAAACATGCTCTCAACTATTTGTCTGATCACTGGCCTCAAGTAACAAATAAACCGATTCTGACCTGGAGCAAACTTCAGACCGGCTTGGTGAAAACCTCTGAAAACAATAAAAATGGCTTCAACCTCAACAACATGTGCTAAGTATTAAGCCAATACCGAATCTCTCTGCTGAAGCAGCATCTTATCAGGCTACATACCCGAAGGCTCTCTGCCTTAAATGGCCTTGTGTAAACTTTTTATTTCCAAATAACTTGCTAAACGAGTTAACATAAACTGAGATTCCTTACATTACCATTAATAATCAAAATGATGAAATTTGTTCAATACATTGCTGAAAGTCCTTTGGTCCAGTGACAATATAACAGTATTGTTGACTAAGATGTTGTTATTAATATCATTGTATCATTTGCATATTTAAATTATTTCATATTTCCAAAGTTAATAACATTTTGTTTATACATATGATCTTTATTAAGTTTCATTTGTGACAAAAATAGCCAGGACACCTCGTAAGTTCGGTCCTTTGATCATATAAATGAATAAGCTACAGTTACTCTATTCGCGCTTATTAAGCTACACATTAAGTGGAAGGAAACGACAGACACAAAACATCACTACTGGCGAATGGCAGATTAATAGTGCAATATTACGGAATACCATTAGGGCCATCGCCTCTAGCTGAATTGTTAGGGTACCCGATACACGACAGTACGATGATGATAATGCGATATCACGATGTTACGATGACGATAACGAACACGATGATGATACAACGATAGCACGATGATGATACTGCGAGAACACGAGATCACGATGATGATAATGCGATATACTATCGTGCTATCATCATCGTGCCATCGCGGTATCACCATCGTGCTGTCGCGTTGTTCGTAGTATCATCATCGTGCTCTCGCGTTATCATCATCGTAATGTCGTACTATCATCATCGTGCTCTCGCGTTATCATCATCGTACTGTCGTACTATCATCATCGTACTGTCGTACTATCACCATCGTGCTCTCGCGTTATCATCATCGTACTGTCGTACTATCATCATCGCACTGTCGTATTATCATCATCGCACTGTCGTACTATCATCATCGCACTGTCGTACTATCATCATCGCACTGTCGTACTATCACCATCGTGTTATCGCCTTCCGGTGAGTATGCGCGAAGAACTGAACACAACCTTGCAAGCAATAGTAGCGAACAATAAGCTCAGCAAGCAATAAGTTTCAGAGTTATCCCGCCTGACGAAATCGACAATTCCCTATCCTATTTTCGGGAATTTACCGGACAACAGGAAATTATCTGCACAATCTATCAAGCAATAGTGAAGGAAATGATAATATTTGATATCAATAAAAACTACTGGTTAATCAAAACGGCAAAATTCAAACTCTTTTATATTTTAAACAGTGTATTAAATATGATAACTACATTGATTACACCAGGAAATATTTTTTTCTGTTATATTAAAGGAAGATAGTGGACTGTACACACTGTACAGTACTGTCTAATTTTGATCAATAAACAAGTAGGTACCGCAGAGTAATTAACTACATTGAAGTTATATGGTTGATTTAAACACCATATTAATAACTTTAGGAAAGTAAAACAACAACATATATCAGAAAGATAAAAACATTATAATTTAATCTATCAGACCAGATCAGATCAGAAGATATTTTATATAATATAAAGGGCTTGATCTGACTTATATATAGGGCTAAATTATAATATTTATATATGTATTAAATATACACTTTAAGATTTTTTTCACAATTAAGATATATACAAAATAATATTTACAATATAATACAGGGCTTTCCAACTTCATTATTATTTAGGTCTTCCCCTCTGAATATTTCTTTAAAATCATGCAAAAAATAAATAACTAACTACGCCTCTACGAAAAAAAAGCCATTCATAGCCATACATCTGACTATAGATTGAAAACAATCAATGTGATCCCATAAGACTAGGTGTAGGCATGTAGCATGATGTAATAGCTACAAAATAAAACCAAGTATGGGTCTCAATCATATCCAGGTCAGAAGTTATACCGAATTCTTATATGTTTATATAGTCCTAAAGGCAACATTTTGCCGTTCATAGCCATATAGATGACTATAGATGGAAACCCAATCAATGTGACCCCATAAGACAGCACGATGATGATAGTACGACAGTACGATGATGATAACGCGAGAGCACGATGATGATACTACGACAGTACGATGATGAAAACGCGAGAGCACGATGATGATAGTACGACATTACGATGATGATAACGCGAGAGCACGATGATGATACTACGACAGTACGATGATGATACTACGACGATACGATGATGATAACGCGAGAGCAAGATGATGATACTACGACAGTACGATGATGATAACGCGAGAGGACGACAATGCGACAGCACGATGGTGATACCGCGATGGCACGATGATGATAGCACGATAGTATATCGCATTATCATCATCGTGCTATCGTACTATCATCATCGTGGTCTCGCGTTATCGGCGTCGTAACATCGTGATATCGCATTATCATCATCGTACTGTCGTGTATCGGGTACCCTAACAATTCAGGTAGAGGCGATGGCCCTAACGGTATTCCGTACAATATTGTTTTACCTGAAACATTCCACCAGTACACCCTGCATGACAAGGCGAGAAGTAGCTGTTGCCATCCGTCCCACAGATGGGCAGGTAAGGTGCTGAATGCTCGCATGCACAGGCCGCTGCTCCACAGGTTGTGTTCGAGGCACGCCCAGTTCTCCTGAACGCAACGTTTATAACAGAACATGAAACATAGCTACAGTTTCAAATAAAGGGAAGTTGAAATGACCTGTTTAGAACGTGGGATTATCTACTTCCATACATACACCAGGCACGACCAATTTAATAAAAAACAATTGTATTAAAACATCAGATGAATTCATAAACTGAGCTTGGGAGATTCATCTGTAGGGACTTTTATTCATTATAAAGTTCAACCTCTAAACTGATATTTTGGGGATTAATTTTGGGATTAAATGAAAATGAACACTCAAAGTGTGACTCTGCTTCTAATCACTTTTCACGTACGGCAAAGACGCAAGTGTTGACCAATCAGCAGGTATTGACCGATCAGTTTATTGGATCACTCAGTTCTAGGCGTTGACCGATCAGCAGGTGTTGACCGATCAGTTTATTGGGTCACTCAGTTCTACGAACGTTAACGACGAGTAGAAAAACGTTGAACGTTAACATGTAAAATAAAGAATAACGAAATATATAAAAAAAACACGATATAATGATGTTTATTGAATATAAAAAAATATAAGGTTGGTGGACATGTAAATAGACTTACTGTGCGGGCCAATTCCGGATGACTGGTTCCTCACAGTACAGGAACATGGTGGCGGCCGTCAATATGATACAAGGAACCTGTACCAGCATCAGGAGCATAATTGTCCGTGGAGGGTTCAGCTTGAAGTGCTTCGTCAGCCAGCCGCCCAGAAACGACCCGATACAAATTGACAAGATCCCAACTACGGCTAGTAAGAAAAAATAATAGATGGCTTTGGTACACTGAGATATGGCCCCAGTATTACGTTTAACCTAAGATTTTAAAAATCAAATATATTTCTTACGATCGAAATATTTCTTTTTGTGCCATTTCCTGAGGCGCGTTGGCTGGAAGAACAGATGAAACAACTTTTTATCGTGTTTCGTTTTGGCGGGTTTTCTCACCAGAAAGTGCGAACCTTCGAAGATAAAATCTGGTTGGCCACCAGACGAAAGTGCGAAAAGATTACAAAAGACATTCCTATATTGCGCTACGAGGTACGAGAATGCTTTGTCGTCCTTTCGTAACGAAATTTTGTACGTTCATATTGTGACCACCAAGACCCTTTTTTTACTTTCAACGGTTCGCCCGCGAAATGGCACAGATCGGCCGACATAGGAGAGCGTAAAATGTAGCTCGATGGGCAACACACTGTGGCTGCACAGGCTTTGGCGACCCATAATAAACCAAACGAACCTTGTACATGTAGTACAGTACAAACAACAATACAAATATATCCTATATACGTGTTTCCTTGGGAAATTACGAAACATTTTATGCGACCGCAGTAGGAATCCACAGTAAAGGGATTGTATTTAGCATCGTGTTCACTTACATAACGACATCTACCTTCTGAACTTTGACCAGTTTTCGTACGATGTAGATAGACAGTTACATAATACATATTTGCACATATAGCAGAAATATTGCTATTGTGCAATTACCATTTATTTCCCAGTATAGTGCGATCTGCAAAGCGTGTGTGTATAGATATTGTTCCTACCTATGATGATGTTTGCTTTCCAGGCAGGTTCATTAAAGATGACTTCCATGTACTTAGGTCCGAATGACATGGTCGTCGCTGCCGCCAGCACATTCATGAGTGAGGTAAGCAGGATCAGCAGGTAGAGCGGCGAGCGAAAGACAAGGACCATACTCATTAAAAATCCTATTAAGAATAAAAGTAGGAGCATGAACAATAAAATAAGTTGTAAATTTTAGAATTAATAACAGCAATGCTTCAGGTGAATGCGGCAAGCTTTCTTTGTGTATTATTTACCATACAACATATATTAAATATTGGTATCCTTTAAGAATAATATCCGAAAAACTGTTATAAAATGCTGAAATTGCATGATGATTTGGGCAGAACAGATAAAGAACTTTTTATCTAGCTAAGGATTTGGATTTGTTTGTCAATGGATATCCCATGAAGTGGAAATTCAGACAGAGATAAGAGGATTGTATGAGGCAAGCATAGCACAACGGTATTGAGAATTCTTCTAGGTGTGACTCTTATGAAAGTATAAAAAGTTTATTAGAACCTGAAAAGTACCTTTCAATTAACATTTCTTTCAAGTTAAAACGAAGTTTAGCACGTTTCAGATGTTCAGGCCATAAATCTAATATTGAAATTGGACGCCATGCTGGAATTGATAGAGAATACAGAACATGTAACTTCTTTTTGACCAATTTCAATACCCATATTATAGAGGATGATTAAAGGTATTAAGTCTGGTGATATTAGACAAGATCTAATACAGTTGGTATGATGGCGGTACAAATTTAATAAATTAGCATTTTTTTTTAAACGGTTGAAATATCATTACAATAAAAAGCGATTTATATCACATCAATATTTGAAAGAAAAGACAATGACACTGCTAGGAGATAAACTGCTTATGGCTTGTTATTGTTAATTTTAGTAAAGTAATTAAGTGTATACTTCATTTGTACTTTTATATTTTGCTTGTGTCTTTACCTTTTGCAAACAATCTTATATGCTATTCATCTCATCATTATGGTAATAGACAGTTTGAAAATCGCAACTCTGTATTTTTCAATTTTGACACCATGCGTTGCTGTATTATGGGCCGGTGGCCTTCATTTACAATAAAACATCTTGAATCTTGCTGCTTGCATAAACGCATTCCCCAAATATCTAGCCAACCAAAGTTCACGTATTATGAAATTATAAAAGGGTTGCCATCCAATTTGCATGCAATTAGAAGCCATCAAAAAATGACGTAACCAGACGGGACTGATGTGATGCAGCATGACGAGATATCTAGTGCATGTCTTAACAGACAAGAAGGGAGCGAGTTTCACAATGTTCATGAGTTTATTGCCGCCCATCGACAGAGAGTTCAACACTGGACTTACAGAGCATGTGCTTACTGTTCCAGGATAAATATCTTATAGTATTTATTTTCTCACTCTTTCTTCATATAAAAATAACTTCATGTATATATTTATGTGCCTTACACCCATCTTTTATTATAGAATTTTTTGTTTTGTTTTGATATTTTATGATAGTACGAGTATATCTTAAAATGGCAAGTTGAAACAAATCTGCGGTTAAATAACTGAGGCAAACATTACCACCGATAGGTACACAGACAGACAGACAGACAGACAGATATATAGATAGATTGATAGTATATTGTGATGTAAATAGTCTAATGAATGAATATGTAAAAACTGTTTAACTTTTCTTTGCTGTCAGAGAGATATCATTTACAAAAGACATATATTTGAATAGTTCATTACTTTTGTCTTTTTTTCATACATATATTTGCTTATTCACATTTTGAAATTAATTACAAATATTAAGTATTGTCATACAATGATATACTCATTCATTGCTATAGTCCAGTTGAAATATATTACATAACTGTAGATGTCTAAGAACCTATAAAAAAGAAATTGCCTTTTTAAAACTTCTTTAAGCCAAACAAAAACTAATATTGTTTGTTTTCAAGACACACATTTCTTCAAGATAATGAAAAATGATATGTAAACACAGAGTGGGATGAACAATGATTTATAACCATTAAAAGTCTGATGCTTTAAGGAGTCACTATTTTATTTAAAAAGTAAGAAAAGAAAAGATAATGATAATCTCATTTTCGAGACTGGATTTTGTAACACAGATTAATATTAATGCCCATAAACATCTATGCACCAAATATTGATAAACCGTATTTTTTTCCTAATACGTTTAGTATATCATCATTTGAAATAATCGAGTTCATTTATTGACTACAAACATATAAATTTATACCACAATGTTAAAATATCACACTGGAAAATCATAAAGCTAAATCATTGTTGTAAAAACTTTTCTATCGTCGTTATGAAGTCATTTATTTATTAGTCTTCCATGGAAAATCTAGAATTTTATCAAAAGTTACACAAAAAGTGGACAGAAAATGTTTATTTAAAAAAGTTATTTTGTATTGCCCAAAATAATATGGTTAAGTAGTTATGATGCATATGCTATGATTTTGCAATAAATCAAGACCATATTCTTGCTCTGTATGATCATCGAATTAGATATGTTCAGACAGACATGGAGATTTTAGAGATGTATACATCTTTGGAGATGAAACAAGAAAGCAGAAAAGAAATATATTTTTACAATATACTTGTCTTAAAAGCGATAGAGAAATATTTTAATGACCATTTTTTTTCTAAACCTTGCCACTTCCTGTTTATCTTGTTCAATATACAGTACAGACGGATAAATCGAAATCAACATTCCAATGAAATGAGCAATTCTGCAGTTCTAATGCCAGTGTTAGGACTCATGAAATCAAAGCATGATCCTGGTCGTGGGCTCTCATGCACATCCTCTTTCCTATTATTATATTTTCCTATTCTCATTATTTTATACTCAATCCTGAGAATTGTTCTGGTTTTTTTTTCCAACTCGCTCAATCTCACGGGGGAAATCTATGCTTCATTTAAACTTTTAATTCGCGTTATTTCAAATAAATTTCTCAGATATCTCTCTCTTTCTTACAATAACCCTTTCATCTATTTGCCATCTTTTTCAGTCTTTCACAGTATATCTATTTCTCCATTCACCGTTTTTCATAGTCAGTCTCTTTCAACAATATGGTAACAAATAGAATGACAACAATACTATTTTCGAAGGCGAAGGACGTGCATTTGGTTAGAAGGGATCAAACGGGTTAGGAAGCTATAGGAAGAACTAGTACCCTTTCTTAAAGCGAAAGAGTGAGTTAAAGGGTTGAGGAAAGGGAGAACATTGTAAAAGAGATAAAATAGAGAGAAGGGTTTGCTTGAGAACCCACGACCGCGATCATGCTTTATTTGAGAACATAACTGTGTATTAGCCAAGGTCGAATTTGGTTGCTCTTAGCGAACGTTAGGGAAATGCTTAGTCCGCATATTGTGCAGAATGCAAAATTGCATTCTATCATAAGTTACACATTATGCCTCTCACCTATATCTTTGGCACAGGAATAAATTTATTTCTATTTTTAGCTTATTTCATTGATAATATTTTTTATTTCTTTAAGCATGTTTACATATATATTATTTATCTGATTAACTTAAATAATTAATAATATACTTTCTACTTATATGTTTTTATATACCGGTACGTATGCATTTGTGAATAAAATCATATGATGGAGGTTGTCTATTTAATATACCTGGTTCATGTATACATTGCAAAATAAATATTTGCTTGTAGAAAGACAAAGGGAAAGTATGTTGACTTTTTCATTCTTGTTCTTTGGTAAATTAGTTAAATGTTGAACTCATATTTTGTGTAATACATATATATGTGTATGTATGTTTATATACATATGTATATCTTTTGCTATCTTATATTGCATTGGTTAGTGTAGTTTTCAGTTATTGCTGTATTTATGTACTGTCTATAATGAAATGAAAAAAAGAGAGATATGTATGTGTCATAGCGTCATATTTATGTATCAATGACTTCTATGACTAAGCGTTTGTTTGTTGTGTTTTCTCATGTCCTTGTTATTTATTAAATATATACTTATGTGCATGCCAGGTCATTAATTTATAAATGGACTGTTATGTATTATTTGTACAAAAAATAACAACAATTTACAAGCTCTTTCGTTTCGTTTCAGAAAGGGTTTCCAAAAATAAGAATGCCTTTTTTTCTTCTCTTTTTTCTATCGCACTGTTTTGTTATTGTTTTTATTTTCTCTCTCTTGATCTCTTGTCACATTAGTCTTTTGTTGTTGAAAAGTGTATATGTTTGATGAAAATGAATGTCGCTCTTGTTACTCCTGTATTACACGTGTATGTTGTTTAGGTTACTTTCGTATCTGTAAATGCTCTCTGATATTGGAGGAAAATAAAAATATATAACGTGAACGGTACAGAAATAGCGTTTAACGGGATAGTACGTTATTCAGTATGGCTACCGGAGATGATGATTATTATTATTTAACAGTCATTTGTAAATCCATTATATCATTCTATCATTACTTCGAATCACAGCAAACAGTTTAAATGTTTATTCTTGTAAAGGTTTTTAAATATATGAGTACATATATGACTGGAATTGATACACGGAACTCGCACCAAACGGTGCAAAACAGATAAGTTGCATGACAAAAATGTTTGAAGTTCCGAAGATATATCTATAAAAATAATGT